>VRLP01004381.1:2500-49768 GCA_009660295.1 Lophius piscatorius | reverse complement strand
CTGGTGTTTGATGGAGTCCATGGAACCATGTCTTTAACAAGATGTCCAGAACCTTTGGAAGAAAAACAGCCCCACAGCATCAGAGATCCACCACCAGACTTCACAGTGGTTATGAGGGGCTTTTCTCTGGCTTTTTTTCTAGCTAGGCTACATCCATTTTAGATGTTTGTATACAAAAAGCTCTACTTTGGTCTCATCTGACCTCTCACCTTGTTCCAGTGAAAGTCCCAGTGGTTTTTTTTCAAACTGTAGCAGCATTAGCCTCTAGTAGCGTTAGCTTGTAGCAGCGTTAGCTTGTGTGTGGACGATAGCAGAGGCTTTTGTCTTGCTATCCTCCCAAACAGCTGGTGTTGGTGTCTGCGCCATCTGATGGTGGTTAGGGAGACTTTCGGACCCCAAGATTCAGCTGAACTCTGACCTCTAGCTGTGATCCTTGGAGAGTCTTTATCCAGTCCAACCATCATCCTCACAGTGTGGAGGGATGGTTCAGTGACCTTTAACCTCATGATTTAATAACAATTGTGGCAAACATGTTTTAAAGAAAACTATAAGAATATAATGTATTTCTTAGTTTTGATATTTGAATAAAAGGCTAGATTTTCATGAATTATTTGAATTTAAGATCATGTGTGTAGACGATAAAAACATTTTTTTGTATCTCATTTTACTTTTAAGGTCGACAAATATTCTTTAATGTCATTGTTCGATGTTTCGACTTAATTAGGCAGATGTTTAACTTTCTGTTGGATCTTTTGTCTGTATCTGCCTTTGTTCTTTTTTCAAACAGCATCTTTGCTGCATAGTTTTCTATCCATCCAACCTCGCACTGTTTGCTCTGCATCTAATATTTATATGTAGCATGAAGGCGCCGCGAGCTAAGCAGCCTGACGCCATGGATGCGATGCTGACAGGCTGTGTTTGACTCGCATTGATCCGATACAAATTTTACATTTTCTCTTTCCTGTACGAGGCCGTCTGTATTCTGTGGCTGCTCTGTCAGAACGGTCGCTCGGTAAAGCGTCATCCAGAACCGGCTGCTGTTCCAGAATTCATCCTGCAGAATTCAATTACAGTTTGACTTTTTTTTTTTCCCCCCTCGCCGTCATGTCATCCATCCGGAACCTTGAAACCTCTGTTATCATATTTCACAACAACGTCACAATATCATAAATCTGAGTTTGTGTTTATTTCACACCAGTATGATTTTAGCAGGAGCAGCGAGGGGGAGGGGCAGATGTCACCCCCATCAATCACACGCTGCTGCGTCACTCTGCCCGCCCTCAGACCGCCATGTAACACATCCCTGATTTGTTAAACTGCTGTTCTTTGAAAAGCAGGATTTTTTTTCTTCTTATCTCTTTTCAGCGTTATCAATCTGTTATTTTTCTCTTGGCTGCCTCCTTATCTGATCCAGGGGTCATAAAAGAAAAACGCCTCCCCGGTTGACAAACAGACGTTTCAGTCGTTCAGACGTTCATTTCAGTGTGAGGCATCAGGAATGTTACTTCTCCTGACATTCAGGTTAAAACCATGTTGTGTTTATCTACATCCTGTTTCTTCCATCTGGAAGCTTCATTTGGACTTTATTTAAGAATAATAATATAACTTTAGACCTATCCTGTATTGATGCAAGTAATGTTTGTGTTGGATTATTTTAGATGAAAGATCATTTGAACACATCACAAAAAACTGAACTGAATAATTAGTGAAGATATTTGAAGAACGCACCACGAAAGTCACAACACAACAAACGTGTTTCCGGGGGACTCTTAAAAGTGATGCACCCCCAGATGTACTTATTTAATTCTTAAGTTAAAGAATCGAACAGATATAAAACAAAGATTTTTATTATTTTTAGTTTTCATCGGCTGTGTCTCATATTTTGGCTAAAGTGAAAATAAACTCTGTACGCCTTAAGAGTCTGTTATATGTTCTATGTTCAAGGACTTCAGTTCTCATGGCTGGTTCTGAGCCAGCTTTAGCCGGTGTGTGTGTATTTAGTTCTCACCCTCCTATTTGGAGTGAAAAGGTTTTTAAAAGGAAACATGAATGTTTGTTTGTGTGGATCTGATGAAGTGGCAGAATGTCTTTGAAGTGGCAGAGTTCAGCTGTTCTGGGTCAGAGCGGGTCAGAATGTTTTATGATCTCAGTCTGTTTCAAGAGAGTCATTTCAACCAATTCTCTTCTTCTCTCCTCGCTGTTGATGTCATTCAGATGAAGGAAACGGTGATGTTCTCTCTCTCTTTCTACCTTGAAGAATGTCCTCCTCCTCTTCCTCGTTTGTTTGATAGACGATGTCAAAGCGGGCGAGCCGGCGTAAGGTGTGGAGTGAAACAGATGTCATTTTCAACGCCTCAGTAGATGGGTTAATCACAGGCGCCACCTGGATGTGCTGATTGGTGTTTAGACACTATTGTAATAGAAAGCGAGGGTTTTGGCGGCAGCAGCACGCTGTCTCTGAACGCGCCCTGATGGTTCCTGACGCCACTCCCTGGCAGACTTTCGTGCTCTTAGCAGAAATACATTGAGCCCGAGGTGAAAGCCATAAAGAATGCTGAGTGGTGTAATTGTGATTCTGGCCATTTGTTATTCCTGTTGTGCTATTTAAATCTCCAGGACCGTTTGATCGTTGGTGCGGCGGTGTAAATGAAGCAGGCCGCGTTTACAGCCTGCCAGCGTCCTGAGGAGATCATTACCGAGAGCCAACCTGCTCGCCACGCTTCACCCGCCAGTTCGACCCAGCCTGTAGAGCGACTGATCATTAAGCCATAACGAGCCTTTGGTGGTAAATATAAAGAGGAACATTTTTATTAGCCCTTATTAACGGAAGATTTAAATTCTTTCTAACCACTGGCGTTCGGTCTTCAATCATCCTTTAAATGGACGTTAACGCTAGCAGCTCAGTGTGTCGTGACCCGTCACTCTTCCAGGGCTGTTTCTGTGAGGTTTGAGCCGATCCACTCCTTCAGGAGACTTCCCCCGGTACCACATCTGAGCCGGGAGAACCGCTCAGGTGTGGCTCCATAGTGGGAAACCCTGCATTCAGGAGTCCGGTCCAAATTCTGCTGCTTGCTCATGGCTTCTCATCCCTTTGGGCAACACTTTCTATCCTGAAGGACCCTGGAGAGGGGGGCACGAATTCCCCTGCAGCTGTATCTCCAGATGTCTTTCTTTGGGTCCCTCATCACCTCGCGCTCTTTGGACGGTCTTCTCTAATGAAGGGACGTCCTGCATGAGACATTTATGCTCGTATCTTTCCAACACCAGGTGATTCGGGCCCCTCACAGCAGATGCTCCGAGCCTCAGCAGGTAACGCATGCGTCGGCGGTCAGAGGTCAGCTGAATCTTGGGGTCAGAAAGTCTCCCTAACCACCATCAGATGGCGCCGACACCAACACCAGCTGTTTGGGAGGGTAGCAAGAAAAAAGCCTCCGCTGTCGTCCACACACAAGCTAATGCTGCTACAAGCTAACGCTGCTACAGTTTGACAAACACCACTGGGACTTGGTCAGATGAGACCAAAGTAGAGCTTTAAGGCTAAAAACGTCTAAGATGGGTGTGGCCTAGCATGAAAGAAAGACAGACATTTTTCACAGGCTATCATGGCAAAAAGGGCGGAGCTAAGTATTAAATACAGTCGTGTCTACAGTTTTTAGTTTTTCTTTTCTTCTCCTTCCGGGCCGCCAGCGGCAAACTTTTTTCTTTTACAAGCAGAGTTGTTGTGATGTAGAGAGAAGCCGTGCTGAGAGATGACGAAGCTTTCAGCTGTCAGCTGAGCCTCAGAGGAGTTTGAGGAGAGGCGAAGAATGTCTGTCTCTGAATACATCGCCAGTGTGAGGCGGCGTCGGACAGGGTCACCTGCTATGGAGTCAGTTCAGACAATGTTATCGTCTTTCTTTCCTCTCTGCCCCTCGCTCCTATTGTTTGTTTGTTTCTGATACGCCTCTCTCCCACATTCTGACTTCTTACTAACCCGAGTTCTGACTGCGTCGCCGTCATTCCCCTTCTGTCCACAATCGTTACAGAGTCGGTGCGTTTGTTCCTGTTAACGTTGCTCATTAACATTTCTCTCTTCGGAGGGTACTGGTCCACTGAATCACTTCCAGTTCCAGAAGGCTCACCTCACAGATCCTGATCTAAACCACGCTGTGTTTTTTCTTTTGCGGTCGGTCTCTCCAGTGCTGACCTGTCCTTTTTGTATTTCTGCGTGTGTGACTGCATCACTGCGAGCAGATGTCAGTGAGTCGGCAGGATTCAGCACACATGGAATGAATCACTCCAACCCCCCCTCGAGGAAACGTTCTGGCAGGCTCTCTCTCTCTCTCTCTGACATCATCCTCATAACAAATACCTTTGGATCAGCAGGGAGAGGACTGCGCTCTGTTCAATCACTCCTGACTGGATCGGTCCCCGATCAACACAGCACCATCCGTCACCCACTCCCACCCCGTTTTGGCGTATTCCTCACAGAAAGACCTTTTATACGTTCAAAATGTTAATCCGGGGGTTTTAACTGGATCACGGTGACATTTGGCTACGGGTCAACAAATATGTAATTCAACCTACCGGGAGGAGTTTAGTGGATTCTTGTACTGTGAGATATTCAGATACCTCCTGAGATTTTAGGGAATAGGGGGTTATTCAAAATACTAGAGAAGTACACAAGTCACAAGTACCCAAATTTACAGCATGTATTTAACGCAACTTCCAACGATGCGTGTACTTGAACACGTTGATGTTGTTCTACAGAATCTCTGAGAGGATTCCTGAGCAGAGGAGGGAAAGTGTTCTGGTGGTCATCTTCAAAGAACGTGGATGATGTTCAGAGCTGCAGCAGCTCCAGAAGTATGAACTAGATGATCCACACGATGAAGCTCTGGGAAAGAGTCATGAATGGATCATTTTCAAATTTCATACTCTCATAGATCTAGTGTGAGGAAGGACTGGATTGGTTTTGGTAAAGGTCAGTTGTAGATTCCTGACTCTAGGGGGAGCTTTATCTCCACAGGTCTCTGTTTTAGTTCAAACTCAGTCCAGGTGAATCAACTCAAGTAGAACTATTATCATATTTTACTTGAATGGTTCATGTTTTACTTCATGTTTTACTCTTGAGCAACGCAGAGGATTGGGGTCTTTTGACAGCATAGGACTAGTTAATGAAAGAAAAGGTTTTAAATCATTGCTCTGGTAACACTGTCTTCATCTCATCACCTAGTCATGAAAACAATCAGGACATTCATTCATTACTAGAATGGCTGTTAATGGAAACCATATTTTTTATGGACTAGGTTTTGGTCGACTCAGTCAAAACACTTTGACTCTCAACAGAAGATATAAACCCACAGATGGTCGTTTTGGTGAACCCCTCCTCCCATTCATGAGACCATCGCTCTCAGAAGGAAGATTTATTCATTAAACATAACACCTGCTCTAGAACACTAGAAGAATGTAAATGTCCCTAGTCGGAGCTTCAGGCTGCTCGAGGTAAATCCTCTAACATTCAGCAGGTTCACGGAGGTCCTGCCTTTGATGCTCCTGGAAGCTGCTCACCTGTTTCTGGCTGCTGAAGCCTTTTCATCTGCTGGGAGTGACTGATGTGGTTGCCCTCTCCTCCCCGGGCATCTGCCCAGCTTATTGAGGAGCCTCTGGTGCTTGCCTTTAGAGAGATCCAGATATATCACAGGTTAAATGTCAGTTTCCAAGGACCTCGCCATGCCCTCAGGCTCCACTGAGCTAAAGTCATAAACCCGCCCATGTGCTTCCGTAACCCTTCCATCATGACTCCAACCAGTCTGTGAACAGACGTCTGTGAGGAGGAGCGATGATAGCTGACTGACATGGTGCTGAAATGAATGAAATCCATCCAGTTGTTTCATTGCAGCGGTAAGACGGCGTCCTGTTCTGCACATGATGGATGGATGTAATGTAGAAGAGTGCTCTCTCTTCATGCGTACCATCCCTGCATGACCTCCAGCAGATGGATGGCAGAGGTCAGGATGGCGTGTGCACATGTGGGAGAAATGGTGGATTCGCTGTACCCTGGAGCTCAAATGAGTTTTTTTATTCACAGCTATGGGTGACAGCAGGAGGTGAAGTGAAGGACCATCCAAGGAGCTCAGCTGTGAGGAGCTTCTAGTGATGAAATGTTTCTACTTGGCCTGCAGAGGTTACACATATCAGCCCAGACCGCCGCTAAAACAGGCTTCATATGAACTGTTTTTATTAATAATGTCTTGTTATGCAAGTATCACTTCACTTTAAAACTATTTCTACAGTTATTTTTGATCTTCATCCAGAGCTGGAGTTTAACAAGTCTTTATTTAAGGTATTTTATTAGATTTTCTTCTAACTATATGGAGTCATCATCGTGTTAACGCGATAAATCAAAATTATTTCAAAGCTCATTTTCAAATGTTACACCCACGTAGACCTTAATGTGAAGAAGAGCTGGACTGATGTGTGGAATGGTTGGTTTTACAATTATAATTTTCTACCTCTCCCTGCTGGGCGTCACCAGAAGGGATTTTTCACCTCCACCTCTTGAATTACTCCATCTGTGTTACTGAACTGGCACAAGTTTTACACCCAGTGATGCAACCCTTCCCATTTGTGCGGGCTTGGTACCGGCACCGGGTTAATAAGTTAATTATCACCAAAATGAACTGCATGGAAAGTAATAATTAATCAGAGTAGCTTCTGTCGGACGCTGTTGTTACTGTAATGGATTGCATTTATCGCAAGTATTGCAATCTTAATATGCCGTGGATAGAATTAGAATTAAAGTTAGAATTAACTCAAGTACAATTGGTGGAAATGAACATTAATTAAAGTATTGTATTTGCTAATGTATCCCAAAATCTTAATGGTATGTAAGTCTGAGGTATTTAATGGAATTTCTAAGACAGAGTTATGGAATTCTTGCAAATGTTGGAATTATGAAACTGACTGCTGCTCTCGCTTGATTGTCTGGTTATGATTAATTATCTAAAGGATTAATCATTCAAATGTTCCAGCACTAATGTATGCAGATACAGCCCTGGTGTGAGATGTTTGTACTGAGAATCCAGGAAGCATCTGGGTTAGCTCAGCCAAAAGAAACGCACACATTGGATCATCAACCACAGCTCCTCGGTCTTCTCTCTGAAACAATTTCCTCATCTGCTGAGCTGAGGTCTTTGAACGGAGCTTTACTCACACATATGTAGGCCCAATCCACCAGAACCCATCAGGTACTGACACTGTGTGAGTCGTTCTCAGCACATTTTATAGCAGCAAATAACTTTGACCACAGTGTCACCACCACATAAATCTGTTATGCAATAGTCCTCTCTCTGTGTCTTCAGAGATCAAAGCATCCTGTTTCGGGGTGAAAATGTTGGAAGCATTAGTATGTGCATAAGTGTGTGAGAGAACAGAACCAGATAGAGGAAGTTCTTTTAGTCCCTGGTGGTTTTCTCTGATGCATCAGGCGGTATATTGTCAAAGACAGCCCAAGTTATTGAGGCTAAGAGCGCATCACTTTACTGCACTGCAGAACTGTAGCTGAACTGAACTGTAGAGCTGCACAAACTTCTGCTCCATCTATCAATTGATGATTCCGTTAATGATCTCGCCCCATGTTGTGTTTTTCATTTTCCTTCCTCTGCTGATGAGTCAAACCTTTTGTCTGCCTCTTCGTGCGGCAGGAATGTAAAGATTTCTTTCTACCCTTTGATCGCTTCACTCTCAGGAAGTCCTCGTGTGTTGATACATGTTTACATTTTGCCATTAGTGTGTGTGTCAGGTGTGTGTGAGTGTGTGTGACAGATGGAGGTTTCAAACCACAGAATGGCAAACAAGAGGCACACTTTTGATGATGCACACTGCAGAAAGGGGCCGTTTCTTCTCTGCATCACATCCAGATGGCCTACAGACGAAAGAGCAGGCAAATGAACAATCGTTAAAATGGGAAACTCCTTACTCTAACCATAACCTAAACTTTATTCTAATCCAAAGCTGAAAACCAGGAGTTAACCATCAAATAGCCATTGAAGTTGGGAGGACCAGCCAACATGTCCCCACTTTCCAAAAAGGTCTGTTAGTTTGATAGTTGGATGGTCCTCACAACACTGGTAATACAAGTACACACACACACATACACACGTACAACCACACTGCCGAGCTCTGACTATTATGATGTAATTTCTATCTTGATTATGTCTAACAAGGGTGTTGACCTTACTGTTAGACGTTTCAAGCTGTGCATTCTAAAGTGGAGCCGAGCTGCTGGTGTATCAGAGCAGCAAGAAAACTTAAAAGACGAGAGCAAAAGCGTATGAATAACTCATTAAAAATTCCGGTCTTTTCATTTCCTCTATCGTCTTTAATCCCTCTCCTCCTGTCATTCTCTGCTCATCCGACTGGAAAGGCAAGCTTTATAGTTTTACTTGGCGGAAGTGGACAACAGAGGTCTTCAAAGCTAGTTTAAGTCTGTTGCTGTATTGACCGGATTCTTACTTTTGCCGAGGAAGTCATGTTTTTGTTTGACTCCTAGCAAGATTACGGTAAAACTACCAGATGGATTTGCGTGGGGGGGTGGAGCCGGGGCCTCTGAGCAGAGAGGCTGGCAGTAACTCGTTGATTAAAAGATCAATCTGGATGAAAATCCCTTTAATCAATTGATCGGATTAATTCTCATCACGATACTGTTTATAGTGGCTCCGGTTTAGCCCTGGTGGACGAAAACCTTCAGAGGTCCCAGAGGTGGTCACTACAGACCAAACTGTATGATGACTGTGACAGACTGGATCGTTACTGAATCCTCTAAACATTAATAAAATCACCTTTATTTCAGCCAACATGTATGATAAGGGTCGGCAACACACGACTTACTGGATGGATCACAGCGATGGGGGGAAAGAAAATGGAAGCGCCATGCAAGAAATTATCAAAAATTTTCAAGCTAGATCATGAAGAAACTTCCATTATTCAAATGTTTTTCCTGAATAAGAATCAAAGTAATGGGATTCTAATATGCCCAGTCGTAATGGTAAAGGAGGGAGAAACCATGATTTGGGTTTAATGACATAATGGGGAGAATGAGCTGCTGTGGTTTACGGTCCGTGAAGCTGCCTTCACAATCACAGCAAATATTGGCTGGCAGCACTTAAGTGATGTCACCAAAGCATCATTTGTATTCACTCACGTCGTTCGCAATTAACATGAATGACATCGAAGCTAATTTGTCTAATACCCCACCATCGTCAAGCATGCATGAAATGACCACAACTACTGCTTTGAATTCACGCAGAGGTCACAAATACATCTGAAAACCAAATATCGCCAGAGCTGAACTCCTAGAATCATCTGTAGACACTGAACGCTGAACATGCCCACTTATAACTACCATTGGTTTGTCCTCAACTTCCCTTTGATTTCATGGAATATCAATGTAATATATATGATCGGATGTGAATGAACATTTAATATTGAACTTGATGTGTTGGAAGCAGGAGAAATGGGCAAGTGTAAAGATCCGAGCTTCTCTGATGAAGGACCAAATTAAGATGCGAGTGGACTGGGTCTTGTGAATCTCAAGGTGATGCTTGCGTTAAATTATCGCCAAATAATTCTTGACTTTCGGACCACAAACATCCGTCATATTTTACTGTTAGATGTTCTATCATAGTTCTGTACCAACAGCTGATCAGAAGAGGACTGGCAGGGTTATATAATCTTTAGTTAGTCGTGAGTTTAGATCATTCAATTAACTCTGCTGGTTGTTGGATGTCCTGAAGGTCGGCTAGAATGCTGTGTTTTATTGTCACCAGTGGACTGCAACCCTCTAACCACTGAAGTTATGGTGGGAGTGTCCGCTGAGCAGTACTTCACCTGAAAGACTGCAGATAACGGCGCCTAGGGAGGCAGTTAGACACGGATGCTGGGCGAAGGAGAGGTTAATGTCATAATCCATCAGTCTGCTCCTCATCCCAGGAAGGATCCATCAACCCGCCCCATCTTAGAACTCAAAAGAGACGGATAAGACAAGTCGGGCCTTACCGACCTTAACCTTATTTCAGCTTTTTGTTAAATGTCTTCCTCTAAGCCACAATGGGATTAGAAAGGACAATTTCAAGGTCTCATCTCTGCCTGGATATAAAAATATAAAAGCTTGAGCCTTGCTGTAAAACAGAAAATTGGGACGACACACTAGACTGCTCTCCAGTTGTAAAATTCTGGATGCAGATACTTCATGTGTCAACAGAATAGGTGTGTGCTGTTAAATGGGCCAAGAATGCACTGAGCCAGTTTTATCTCCAAGACATAACTAATGGATATTTAGTAAAGCCAGCCAATGAAAGCGATAAAGCCTCCTCCAGCCAAGAGAATATCTCTGAATGCTGACACCGTCTGTGACCACAGCCAAGTCTGCCGATGATGACCGCATTGACTATAATAATCCAGACTCATTAAGCCTGCAGGCAATGTGCAGCAACACCATTACTCCCAATTATCTAAAGGCTGTTGTCCCGGTGACAGAGACAGCTCAAATTAGTATCTAGTCAGAACTCCTCTAGCACCTCATCCCCGTCCAGGTTGTAGTATTGATGGGAAGTTGATACTTCTGTCTCGTGAATTCTGCAGGAAAACATGTTAATGAGGATAAATCAGTGTCCCGTTTTGGCTCAAAGTAGGGATGTGGCGTTTACATGGTGCACAGAGAATCTGTAGGTCATGTTTTTCATATGTGCATCTGTACAACCTCAGCTTCAGTCTGGAGAAGGTCCCGGTACTGTGGAAGACCCGGAAGATTGTGTGTTACCTGTACCAAAGACTGTGTACCCCACAGAGGCCAACCGCTTTAGACCAGTTGTCTTGACCTCCTGCCTATATCCCGACCATAGAGAGGGACCTTCTAAAGCTCCTTCGACCCCGGGTGAGCTCCCAGCAGGATCCACTTGAATTTGCTTATCAGCCAGGCATTGGAGTGGATGATGTAGTCATTCACCTGCTGCAACAACCCTCACACCTGGAGAACCCTGGAAACACTGAGGGTCATGTTTTTGGACTCCTCCAGTGCTTTCAACACTATCCAGCCTCGAGGGCTGAGAAAGAGATGCCAGCTTCAGAGATGACTGGCTGCTCGGACCACCAACTACCTCACTGACGGACCACAGTACGTGAGGCTGAGGACCTGTGCCTCTGACGTGGTGGTTCACACTGTATACATCAGACTTCAAACACAAAAAAGCTTGCTTCAACCTCCGGAAGTTATCCAATAACTCGGACACGGAGTACCGGAACACCATCAAGGACTTTTTAGACCTCCGCAGGAGAACTCATGGGTGTTCACCTCAACTCTATACTGGACTGGTTGGACAATACGGATGTCCTGTACAAGATGGGCCAAGGTCGTCTCCACATGCGGAGGACACTGAGGTCCCGTCATACGCTTTCTCTAAATCCAGCGGGCGTAGTACTATTAAATAAAAGCCAATATGACATTGAGGATGTAGACCTAGTTTCACTTTTAGGAGACAGACAAGAACAGCAGACAATGTCAAACATTTCCTCCACTTTGACAGCCGTCTGTCTATCTGTCAGTCGGATGCCCCACAGGATGATGAAGAGCTGGGTGACTAAAGGCAATACATTAATTAAGGTCTGATTAAAGAATCTATTTTGACCCGCTGTAGAAACCCTGAAAGGGAACATCTGGAAGATGAAGTAGTTTAACTTGAGATAAGTTAATAATACTACCCCTAAATACAATTTCAATTTGCATTTTTATCAGTTTATTCAAAAGTGAAATGGACTGAATAATAAATATGATTAAATATCCCTTCCAGAAACATGCCCTTTAAAACAATTCTCTTTTTTCTGCGTTTTAATGCAAATGAGTAAAAATATAAGATTTCACCCAAATCATAATTCCAACTAGTGAGAAATGATTAAATTCAGTTGGGACATATTTTCTTTTTAAGTTTGTAACTTAGTTCAGTTTGGCTCCTTTTTTGCGGTGTAGTAAAAGTGGATGTTGTGTCCCAAGGTTTTCAATCTGATCAATAGCCATTATAAACCAGAACCCGACCCGTGCGGGCTGACCTTTCTTTTGCCACTAATTGGATCTTAAGAAGGATTTATCTGACCTGAAGGGGAGAAGAGGCTGATTGGGGCCACTGATTTCCCTCATGTCACATTTGTCATCCCAAAGCCTGCCTCTGCCTCTGCAGCCTCTAAGTGACTTAACACAAACTGTTTGCCAGCCAATTAAAGCCCTCGAAAGTTACTTAAAATAGATCAAAAAGAAGTTAAAAAGAAAGTCCTTATTGTCTACACCCTTTATCTTTTATACAAATTATTCAAAAACATCTCAACTTTAACTCAAGTAACACAATTAAAGCAAACATTACATTCTTAACATCAAACAAATATTTTGCTCTCAAACATGTGTGCCACAATTATTGTACCTCTAGTAAATTCTGAGGTTAAAGGTCACAGCAGAATATTTCCAACCCTTCACCTGTGTGAGCAGGAACTCTGAAGTGGTGAACAGGTACTTCCTGTTTGACTGGGGTATAAATATGAGGTGACACAGGCCTGATTCTCTCTGAGGTTCTTCACCATGATGAAGACCAGAGAACACAGCAATGAGGAGCAAAGAAAAGTTGTAGAGCTGCACAAATCTGACAATGGAGACAAGAACATCTCTCAGCAGTTCAAAATGTCAGTTTGAACAGTTAGATGAATAATGAAGAAGTTTAAAGAGACTGGAGATGTTAGACATCAACCTGGAAGAGGACGTGTCTGCAAACTGACCCCACACACTGTGAGGGGGATGGTTGGACTGGATAAAGACTCTCCAAGGATCACAGCTAGAGAGGTCAGAGGTCAGATGAATCTTGGGGTCAAAGTCTCCTGAACCACCATCAGATGGCGCCAACACCAGCTGTTTCGGAGGGTAACAAGGAAAAGAAACCTCTGCTGTCGTCCACACACAAGCTAATGCTGCTACAAGCTAACGCTGCTACAGTTTGAGAAAACGCCACCGGGATTTTCACTGGAAAAAAGGTCAGAGGGCAGATGAGACCAAAGTAGAGCTTTTTGGCTACAAACATGTAAGATGGGTGTGGCCTAGCAAGAAAGAAAGCCAAAGAGAAAATACCCTTCCACCCACTGAAGTTTGGAGATGGATTTTTTTTACAAAAGTCCTGGACATCTTGTTAAAGACATGGTTCCATGGACTCCATCAAACACCAGCAGATACTGGATGAAGACCTAAAAGCCTGTCAGGAACCTTAAAGTGGGCTGTGGTTGGACCTTCCAGCAGGACAAGGATCTGAAGGTCACCTCAACATCAACCCAAGAATGGTTCAGAGGCATGGGCCTCAGAACCTGAAGGAGGTGGAGAGGTTCTGTATGGAGGAATGGTCTCAGATCTTCTCCATGTGTCCTCAGACCTCCTCACAGACTACAGAAGGAGACTCAGGATGTTATTGTCGCAAAAGGAGGCGGAGCTAAATATTAAATGCAGGGTGCCAATAATTATGGGACGCATGTTTTACACACAAATATTTTCTTAGAGAAGGAAAGCCTTCTTTTTTAATCTTGTTGCCTAAGTTATATATTTTTTTGTGATTAATTTATTTAGAGATCATATCATTTTGCAGATCTTTTTTTTTTTAACTGGTGCCAATAGTTCTGGAGGGTTCTGTAGTTCTCCCCTGAACCATTGACCATGAAGATGATAGACCTGGTGTCAGACCATAAAAACACACCACCACACCTCTTTCATGGGAGAGACGGTTCACCTTCAGTGAAGATGGGTTTAGCCGGATGATGTCTGCTCAGGCCTCCCTGTGGAGAGAAAGGAGACCTTCAAGGTTTAGAAGATAATTGATGTCCTGATGTTTTCAGAATCTAAGTGCCTCGAATGCTGATAGGCTGTTGATCCTCCCCGTCTGCCACACAGGAGGAGGAGGCGGCAGGGCATTCAGTTACTGCCAAATAATAATAATAATACATTTAATTTATAATGCACTTTACATTTGGATCAAATCTCAAAGTGCTAAATGAACCCAACGAGGTTGGAACATCCAGATGGCCGTGGCTCTCCTGATGTTTCCAGAGCAGCACCACAATCAGAGAATTGCCTCATTAGATGCTCTCTGTCACCCCTGCTGGTGACATCTGGGCATCGCCATCTTCATCGCCCAGGGAAAACTCAGTTTGCACAACCCTTTGTAATTTATGTTCCTGCTTACTGACTGGTTGTGCAAATACTTTTACGTCGAGTCAGTTATTGTGGCCCTGGTGAAGCGGATACTTGCTGAAACGCCACAAAGTGAATTTTTTCTTGTAAGAAGACTTTTACAGAAATGAATCAGTAGGTGTTAGTATTAGTAGCTATTGTGTTCTTGATACAAGTCGGTCAGTGATGTGTGGTTACCTGTATTCTTGTAACTTAAAACCTATTTTAAAGGTGCGCCAATGGATCAGCGCCGGGATCCCAGTTTGATGCAATCGGCCAATCGTCCTAACAGCCGTACACGCTGACCAAGCATCAGCCTCCACGGCTCCAAACATCTCACAAGTAAACCAAAAAACCCAAATCTAGCAAAATGTGACGACAACAAGGACAAAATGAGCTCTGGGGGAACAACCTTGAAACGATTGGCACAAAGAACTTCAACTCAAAATTAATCACCCCAAGAAACATAGGAGGCAAAGAAGTTAAGGTTAGCAGAGCGGCTAAAGCAAGCAAAAGCGCAGAGTCAGCCTCGAGCCCTGAAGTCCCTGAACAAAGCCTAATTTAACATAATGAGGCTTACAAAGTTTTGTTTTCACTTTGATATGTTATACAATTGGTTTAAGAATCGTACAGCGGGGAGGATGAAGAGTACGTTCGTTTCATCGTGTCAGAACACAAACACAATGCTGACCAACCTTTCTTCTGCTGTGATCCTTTAAATTAAGAACACTTAAAAAACATTTTCTCATCATGATTTTTATACTTTAGGAAAAAATATCTGAATCGCCCAAAATCGGAATCGGCCGATAAGAGTTTTTAAAAATCTGTGATTGACCAAGAAAGTGCAAACAGTAAACCTCTAACTGGAGGTTAAACCTTTGATCTTAATTCATGCCGGAATGATCCCTTACTGTAATCCTACATGTTTGTGGCTTCAGTTTACTAACACAGTAGGTAAAGTGAAGAAATAAAAACATTGGCGTTGGTTCGCCCTAACCTTGACCCCAGTCTGACCTCAGACTGCACAGGGTCAAACATCGCACTCCCCACCAGTCCGTTAGGACTGTGGAAGCCATGACCCAGATGAAGAAGAATCTACACCCACATCTTTACAGACTAGGGAAATTAAGTCCTCAAATACTTACAACTTATAGTAAATGACTCAGTCGGCTTTTCAAGTTCTTCCACTTCCTCCCACTCATTTTACACGCGTGTAAATACAGATTTAAATGGTTGGTTTAGAGCCAGAACAAGTGTTTGTTCATGTGCCTTTATCCAGAGTGAGGGAAGAGGAATAGGACGGGCAGGTGAATGCACACAGCATTCCAGAGCAAGGGCTTGAGATATACGAGAAAAGAAAAGGTGAAGTGGGTGATGCTGCAGGAAGGGAAGAGGGGGACATTCAGCCAAAACCGACTATCGGTGGATCCTTCTGGGCACAGTCGCAGACAAAGTGAGGGAATAATGATGTGTGTTCCCATGCAGCATCGTTACCCCTCTCTGCAAACGCACCCTCCACCCTGTCCTTCCTCTAATGATCCACCATCCTTGAACTGAAGCCCCCCACCAACTCCCCCTGTACGAGTGTCTAATAGCCACATGACAAGGCACAAAGGCTCCCATTGTGCTCCACATACCTCGTACCACCAGCCCGACAGCACAGTGATGTTTCGCCTTGTAACCTAGTGAGAGGCGGAGTTGTAACCCTCTCGTTCTCTCTCTCTCTCTCTCTCTCTCTTTACCCCCCCGTCTCTACAGATATGATGCAGCTCGCTAACACAACCTGACAAGCAGGCCACAAAGACTATCCTGTTAGAATCACTTGAGTGGGAATTTGTTTTTGGGCTGGGGAGGTGATTTGCATGTTTTTTGTGTTTATGCCAAGAGAGAGATTGATTCTGCCGGCGCAGTGGTGCTTGCAGAAATCCTGTGGTGACAATTAGTCCAATCAATGTCCAAACTGAAGCCATCCAAATTAAAGACTGTTATTATTGTTATTAATATTATTATTATCTGATGTTTAGAGGCAGCGTTTGAAAATAGATCCAGGGTGGCATCTCTAAGCGGGATGAAAACCCTGTTGGGGGCAGAATCACTCCCGCCGCCACTAACATGGGAACAGAACGGACCTGGAAGGGGGTGGGCTGGATGTTTTGGATTTTTTCATGTCTCATAGCTTCTGGGAACATAAACCGCAGGCTTGTGGCTTTCTAGTTACGATGCATGGCCAGACCCGGCTTTTGTTTCCTGGACCCAAATTCCTCCCGTTCATTGTGCTGGTAAAAAGTCTATATAGTTACATAATGGAGGGCCATGCTTGTCTTGGCTGCAGCCTTCACTTCTACCTCCAGCACCTCCGCTGATGTTTCTGGACTGTTTCAACTTCAACCAGCCTGCATATAAACCGCAGAATTCCAAAATGACGTGAATCATACGTCTTTGTGTGTGTGCGCCTACGGAGAGAACGTAGATTTGTGAGTAAGACTCTGAAGTCCTTCCATCAAACTAGGAAGGTGTTATTGGAGACAAATCAACCCTGACCTAGGTAATATGATGCTGCTCATTTTATCTCCTCAGAGGGATGAACGCAAGAGCTTGGTTAATCTAGGTTTTCTGAAATTGATAGATAATAGCCTCTAACTCCGCGGCAAACTTCCAGCTGGAAATGGCTAAAAAAAAAGTTGTTCAAATATCATAGTGTGGGACATGTAGGATGTTCCTTATCTTCTGAATGTTTTGTTTCTTTCACTGAGGCAATAATTCTGTTTCCATGCAGGAGGATTATTTTTTATGACCCTGCCAAAGGGCCGTAAAGCGTTAACCTCGTCTTCACTGCATGGAGAATGTTTTATCTGCAGCCCCTCAAACGGCTCGTCAGGATTCAGAGACATTTAAAACTTGCATGTCGGCCCCCCGAGTGTTGTGAACCGCATAATTAGTTTCTTTAATTCTGGTAATTATGTAGCAGAAGATCCGTATATAAATTAAATCCTGTCTCCGCCGCAGATCTCTCCTATTAACAGGATCAGTCAGAAAATATTTCATGGATCACGTTTCCATTTTATACCCAGGTGGACCTTAGTGTGAGGAAGAGCTGGGTTGATTTAGGGAAAGGTTAGTTGCATATTATTATAGTGACTGACCACGAGTGATGTTGGTGGTACCATCAGTCACTTTGTACTTGTGTGAGGAGATAACCTTCTACTACAATTGTTATAACTTTTACTACTATCACTTCAACTGCATTAAGCGTTCAGCATCCACACGACATTTCTTACTGGAAATGCAGTTTTTCTGATTATTATTATTATTATTAGCGGCATGTTGAACGATACACTGTGTACAAACAAACCACATGTACAAACCTGTTCAACAAGTAAGAAAAATGAAACCGAGGCTTTCATTTGGAGAAGGTGGACCGGCGGTAACCAGTCCTGAGAGAGAAGATGAATTTCCAGCACCTTCATCATGAGTCCTTCCTGTCCACTGATCTGAACTTTACGCTTCACTTCTCTCCAGTGATTGAGTACGGCCATGTCTAAGTATCTCCATCAACCGTTTTCCTCCATGTTGTAGGTCTTTGCACAGGAAGTAGGTGATGGACTGTGTGGTCTTCTTGTCAGGCGAAGTGTTGTGCCAGTCTACGGGGGCATCTGTGTCCTCGCACGCAAGTAGTCTAGTCAAATCAAAGGAAGTCATAAACGACTTTCTCGTGACGTTTGATCAGTGAGGTGGTAAACATAATCCTTTACTTTCAGTCTATGTACGTACATCTATGGAGGAAGAGTTTCGCCCTCGGCTCAATGCAGATCTCATCTGCAGTCTGGAAGCTCACAGCTTGACTTCTGCTCGTGTTTTCCTTCTGATATGGAGAAGACACAGGATCTGAAAGAGTCTGACAGCAGACACCACCACGTTCTAGAACCGCCTTTGAGACCAAAGTACAGGCAGATGTAAAACATGAGTTCATTTTGACAGGTTGCTTTGAGAGCTGTGTAAAAAGGACAACATGACACCTGAGTGGGTCGGTCCTGTAACCAGCCCATCTTGTTGTCTGCTGTGAGGAGGACATGCTGGTCATTGATGCCCTCAGTGTCACAGAAGTCACATTCAAAGAGGAAGGAGCTCCTGCCCTACAGCAGGAGTCCTCACGGAGGAGGAAGAGTCCTCCTGTAACAATCACCAGGTTGTTCTTAGGAGTCTCTTCTCTGACGTTCTGTCGCTGAAGGAGAAGAATGTTTTCCCTCTCTTGAAGATGACTCCGGATCCTCCCCTTCCTCAGACTGAAGCTGAGATATGTTGACACAGACATCTGTTTGGGTCCCGGTGCTCTAATCCTAGCAGCCTCTCAGGTGAGGGTTCTGGCGGCCCCTCTGGGAGGACCTGTCTGGAGTAAAGACCGGGTCTTAGTGTCTGACGGAGTTTTCAGCGTTATAAATCTAAAATATCTGAAATGAAATCATCCGAGTGGCTGTTTTGTAAACGAGCGCCTTCCTACGTGAGTTAATTGTTGGACTGACCCAGATTTCTCCTTCCCTTCCTCTAGGTAAGGTGTTGAATACGGATTTACGTCACTACCTCAGCCTGCAGTTTCAGAAGGGTTCCTTGGACCACAAGCTCCAGCAGGTGATCAGGGACAACCTGTACCTGCGCACCATTCCATGTGAGTAGCTTCTCGTCTTCAGCTTGGACCATCAAACTATTATCTTTGCTGCACTTCCTGTGTCCTTTAATCCCACCGCTTGAAAATAATCAAACATTCATTTGAAAACATCTCCTTAAATTAACTTTGTCCAAGTATTCCACAGCTTTCTTTCACTATAAAGTGTTTATTTTGTTCTCAGTTAATGAACTTGGGTCGGGCCAATAGAATTTGTGAAGTTCGATTAGGGTTATTAAACTTTATTTAATAAAGTTGGACCAACTAATAAGCAGGAGTAGAATTAACCTATTTCTCTAACTAAGTTGGCATAAATAAAAGCTTATTGTTGAAAGAAATATATTTAATCACGTGGAAATACTTTCCCATGATTTCATTAAGTTTCAACTTGAGAGAATCTTACAAAAGTCAAATTGTTGAATTTAATCCACGTCCTACATGATGTCACAACTGGACACTTATTTAAAATACAGACTGCATATCTCCACCAATCAAATTTACTCCTCTGGTGATGCCATGGCCCCTCCCACTCTGCGTCTGATTGGCTCAGAATGAAGACGTTTCTCGTGACGCCGCCCACTGAAGCAACCTGCCAATACCGCTGAGTCATCAGTCAGATGCAGAGTCATGGGTTTCATGGCTTCACCATCTGCTGCCTCGGCAGATCATTCGTGTTAACGCGATAACTCAAAGAATATTTCATGCATCATTCTCTAATTTTATACTTACATAGATTTCAGTGCGAGGAAGAACTGGACTGATTTTGGGAAAGGTCGTGAGCTTGATCAGCAAAAGTTTTTAGGCCATCATATCTCAGCTGTTGGTCCGATTTAGTCCATATTTGGTTCAAATGACTGTATATATATATATAATTTTACTGTAAACTCATGTTTTACTCACTAACTACAGATTTTTCCGCCTGAACTTCACATTTAATTCAATCAGGGGTCTTGCCGGGTACAACGCAGTGGACAACGTCAGTTTGTCCATATCCACCCGTGTCAGAGGTTATGGTCTGTACAAACCTCCGTGTCTTCTGGACTTGGATACTTCTTTGAAGATATTCGTTACTGTAGGATGAATAAAGTGGAGTATTGGAGTATTGGTCAATACTCACATTTACATTGCCAAAGTTTGGGAGATGTCCAGGTGCATGTCCTCTTGTTGAAGTTTGTATAAGTCCTTTCCATTGCTCTTTTCAAAACAAATGAGGAAACAACAGAGACAGACTGTTTAGTATTCATACCAGACGGATCGTCAAATGGATATCAGGTCCAAGAGGCGTGAAACCAGAGACGGCTGCAGTTTTCTGGCTGCACAGCTGAGTCAAGAAACCCAGAACCATTCATCAGCGTCCCCGATGTGATTGTGTTTCTCCATGAGTTCTCATTTAAGATACTTCAGATGGAAGGAAAGCAATATTACGCTTATATTTGAAAGTTTCATTTAATGTGCAATAAAGCAGTAATAATAAGTTGGAGATATAATCGTTTATCAAGTTACTAGTTTTATCTCCTCACTGATTAACTGCAGGAATTGAAAGAGATAATTTACAATATAAATGCTTCTAATAAGGAAGTACTGCTCCTTAGATCTTTATTTGTAATACTATGGAGCTGTACAGAATTATTCTTTACCACACTAGCAGTCTGAGTCTCCTCCTGTCGTCTGTGAGGAGGTCTGAGGACACATGGAGAAGATCTGAGACCATTCCTCCATACAGACCCTCTACACCTCCTTCAGGTTCTGAGGTCCACGCTGGTGGACTCTCCTCTGCAGCACATCCCACAGATGTTCTGGTGGGTTTGGGTCAGGTGACTGGGATGGTCTTGGCAGAACCTTTATTCTGTGACCTCTGAACCCTTCTTGGGTTGATGTTGAGGTGATCTAAAGATCATTGTCCTGCTGGAAGGTCCAACCACGGCCCACTTTAAGGTTCCTGACAGGCTTTTAGGTCTTCATCCAGTACCTGCTGGTGTTTGATGGAGTCCATTTTCTTGCTACCCTCCCAAACAGCTGGTGTTGGTGTCGGCACCATCTGTTGGTGGTTAGGGAGACTTTCTGTCCCCAAGATTCATCTGACCTCTGACCTCTCTAGCTGTGATCCTTGGAGAGTCTTTATCCAGTCCGACCATCCTCCTCACAGTGTGTGGGGTCAGTTTACAGACACGTCCTCTTCCAGGCGGATGTCTTACGTCTCCAGTCTCTTTAAACTTCTTCATTATTGATCTAACTGTTCAAACTGAGGTGAAGCTAAAAATATAAAATAGGAAAAATATTTGTTTTATGTTACGAATGTAATCTTTTCTTTTAATTTTGTTAATTGAGTTAAAGATTAGATTTTTGTGAATAATTTGAATTAAAGATCGTGGATATAGATAAGGACATTATTTTTATTTTATTTCGAGAACATTTTTAAAGGGTGCCAATTATTCTGGATGGCAGTGTTGAACTTAGAAGTAATATAATCTGTTCTTCTGTTACCTCTCAAATTCATCAAATCCCCAATCATCATTCTGTATGAGAGAGTCAACAACACAGAAATAAAAACTTATGCTGTCCACTCAGAGCCTCGCTTTAATGTCTGAAGAGAGGACAGTAGGCGGTCCACGGACCCTTAGAGGCTGACAGAATCCTGACCCTCAGCTCCACCGCCAACCGCCTCTCTTCTCCTATTAGTCCGATTAGGTAATATCTGGCGTGGCAAGAAGCTCCGCCTGTCAGATACAACAGAGAAGAAGGGATGTGGTCATAATGTAATGGGTTAGAAGCGTTTCCTCTTAAGCCTCATCATGGAATCTTTATCCTCCTTCAGATGAATAAAAATGTGAATCCACACGGGCCAAAACATAAAGTCCGCATAGTAACCCTCGAGAAGTACGCCAGTCAGTCAGCCATAACATTAAAGCCACCTGCCTAACAATTCTGACAGCGTTCTGTCCAAACCACAACTGACAGGTTACCCAGTCACCGGTTCACCTGTGGTCCTTCCTTAGACGACTGCAGTAGGTCCAGATCACTCCAGACCAGGAACTCCCAACAGAACCTGGTGATGTTCTGATCCAGGTGTCTGCCCTAGTGTCTCCATCTAGTTTCTAGTTTTAGCTGGAATCATCATCGGGAGTCTCTTCGGGGGAAACTCTGTGGAGACGAACCCTGACTCACTAACGACTAGTACTTTATTTTATTTCTCTGTGTTTGTCTGACACGTTTGTTCTGTATGGTTCTGATGTGGTTTGTTTCATCTCTTCAAAGAGAGGGTGGCGGGAACCACAGGCGGGATGAAAGTCAAACAGGGAAGGAATATCTTCTCTCTTCTTCAAAGCTCCTTCGTCCCACCGCTCCTTTACATGTAATGTTTAATTTTACGCTCCCCCGGCCGTCTCTCGGCGCGCCGCTCTTCCTACGCAGCCGTCCAGGTGTGAAGACCCAGATAACTTTAGCTTTGTGAGATCGCCCGTCCAGAACACGTCAGTGCAGGAAGCATCCTTTTTATCCCCACCGGTTTAATTCTCGGCGAGGGTTCCGTCATCACCCACGTTTGATTCTGTCCCGGTCCTGAAGATAGACTGAATATTTAACATCGTGTTGCGATAAGCTGTTGAGTGGCGGTACATCTTGTGCTTGTGTCGTGAGTTATGGGATGGATCTTGGATCATAAGATGAGGGAGGTTATGAGCTCCGAACCGCAGCTTTACGCCGTCTGAAGCAGTTTTTCTGCTCACCTCCACACGGTTGAGGATATTCAAGGAAAGTAGCAGCATCGACAGCAAAAAGTGAAATAACAACATTTCCATATTCCCTCTGTGTAAAAGAAAGAAGTATAGAAATGTTGTTATGTCAGTTTCTGTTTGTTCAGCTCGGAGCTCTTTCGTGGTTCTGCTGGTCTGTGCTGATGATCTGTTCCACGTAATAAAGCGTCTGAGGGGACGGATGTCGAGGCGTGGAGGGAATGAAGAATGGGAACAGGTTCACATTAAACCTGCCAGACGGCAGAAGAGTTCAGCTGAGGTTCTTGAGGAGGATGAGGCCCGGTTACATCCTAAATAAGGGTTAGCCCACTCGGCACGTCTGACACTGTAAACAATTATGTAACGTTTTCAAAGGAGGGCTGAGAAACGACACGACAGTCGGTTCACAACCCCGCCTCCACCATGAAAAGTTCCATGACTACAAAACTCTCTCCAACATTCCACTCATGTTTTTTTCCCACTCCTGTGACCTTGTGGACTTCAGCCTCGGTTCTATGAATGTGGAAAAAATGTTTCCTGGTGCTAAGAACAAGTTTGAGCTTTTTTTTCTTTTCTGCACTACATTTATTTTATGCTTTTTATATGACGAGCTGCTCTATTCGTATTGATTTCCTGTTTATGCAGCTACGGGTGAACAGTCTGCATTAATGCAACATTTTCACAGATTATCTTTATATTTATTTATAAAAGTCAGTTATGGAATCTCCATCGCCGCCGAGGAGATCCTTCCTGTGAACGCCATAACTCAAAAACCGTCTCATGGATCATTTCCAAACTATATACTTAAATAGACCTCAGTATGAGGAAAGACTGGAGTGATTTTTGGAAAGATCTGATTCATATTTCAGCCACTAGGGGGAGCCTCATCCGAAATAAGTTTTTGGGACGTAACCTCAACGGTTGATGGTTTTAGTCCGGGTTTATTCCAGATGAATCGACTGGAGGTAATCTATCTTGTTTGGGACACCTTTGGACACCTGACACCCCGCATGATGGTGATGGTACATTTCTGACTGAGCGTGTCTCTGTTGGCAGGTACCACCCGACAGCCCAGAGAGGGGGAGGTTCCTGGAGTGGACTACAATTTCATCGGTGTGGGGGAATTCCGTGACCTGGATGAAAGTGGACTGCTGCTGGAGAGCGGCACCTATGACGGTAAGTCTCAACCCGACACGCCACGCTCGGAAATGTCTGTTGTACTTTCCTGCCACTAGGAGGCGCTTTATCGCCGAATGCCTTTTGGCCACAATTTCTCCACCGTCGGTCCGATTGAGTCCAAATTTGGTGCAGATGAAATATTATTATTATATCAGATCTAACTCTAATGTGAGCAGATCAGTCGGGGGGGATGGTACAACACAGGGGATTGAGGGGCTTTTCAGGGAACTTTAAGATGAAGTCATTTTTGCATCTCAGAACATTCGTGGTTTTTGATGGAGCTCAACAGAGAGTGAATAAAAAAAACCTGCGTCGCAGAAGTGGAGCTCGCCACCTTTCCAGTGCGCCCTCAGGACACGCCCACCCTACGCCCTGGTGATTAGTTCTGTTATGAGTTTGCTGAGCCCTGGGTCATCGGGTCATCGGGTGAAGTCAACGCGCTGCACGTGTCGGCAAAGTGTCGCCATAAATGGGAAGGAACCGAGATAATTTGTCCCCTGGGGAGTCGATTCACTCGCGGCGACCTCATCCCGGCGTTCTTCCCCCTGTGGTGGAGATGTTCTGGCTGCTCCAGAGGTCTCTCGTCCCCGCCCTCCGTCCCGCATTAACCCCTGGGAGACGGGCCCTTCAACCCTGAACCTGTGAGCCAGTCACCAGGATGAA
Organism: Lophius piscatorius; assembly: GCA_009660295.1. Taxonomy (NCBI): domain Eukaryota; kingdom Metazoa; phylum Chordata; class Actinopteri; order Lophiiformes; family Lophiidae; genus Lophius; species Lophius piscatorius. The sequence goes on along the minus strand of VRLP01004381.1, from coordinate 25,305 downwards.
TAATGGATCGGCGCCGCTCTTCCCTGCTTCATGTGACTCAGCCGTCTGTCAGCTGAAGGAACAGGAAGTTAATCATTAATGCCCAGACTTCTGAACTCCCAGTTTCACTGTTGGCTTAAGTATTCCTCTCACAGAGAAGGAGGGGAACGGATCTCTAGCAGGTAATGGATGATTGGAGTGATCCGCCGAACACAGAACCTGATACCGGTCAGCAGACTCTCACAGAACCGTCAGAGCTAGTTCACTCAGGCAGGAGTCAGAACCATCATGGTTCCTTTTTAAAACACCGTTTGGATCACAGACTTAATGCTTAGAGATGCAGGATTACGCTGATCAGCCATAACATTAAAACCATATACTGTTAATGGTTTGTTATAGGTCTTTCCTGCTCTCCGGTGAACCGGGGGTACACTGACCAGCTGGTGGTCCGAAGTTTGAATTTATAGTCAAATATCAGTTTTGGATACCTGTTGTTTTTTTTTGTTTTTTAGCTTAATTCCTCTAACAGTTTATAAATGTACTTTATAACAGCCAGACGTTGTGAGGACGATTGCATGTTCAGAGAACTGTTAAACGTACGTAATAACAATAAGAACCATTTTATTATCATTGACCATATTATCATAGCAAACGGTGGCGCAGTGATTAGCGCCGCTGCCTCATAGCTAGAAGGTAGCAGGTTCGAATCCACCTCTATCGGACTTTCTGTGTTGAGTTTTCTTGTTCTCCCCGTTTCTGCGTGGGTTCTCTCCTTCCACAGCCCAAAAACATGAATATATGGGAATTAGTGACACAAATTATATGTGTGTGTGTGTGTGTGTGTGTCCTGTGATGAACTGGCGACTCGTCCTGGGTTTACCCCGCCTCTCGCTCGATGTCAGCCGCGACCGCGCACAGGATAAGCGTTTGAAAATGAATGAATTATTAATAATGATTAATAGGTCATAATTAGAGGTAGCAGTAATAATAATTACATCTTAATCTTTTTTAGTTTAGTATCATTTTCAATGTACCATAAACTACAAAACATCTTAATTCTTCCTGACGACAGAGTTCTTTCTCTCTACAGAGCTCATATTTATGTTCATTTATTTTATACGTGTAACAATTCTAACTAAAAGGAGAATGATTGTTTTATTTTTTTTGCTTAAAATTGAGATTGACTTTTAATTTAAGCCTTTTTTTAATTAAAAATGACTTTTTAAATTAAATTAAATTTTTAATTGTTTAAAAAGAAGCCTGACTAAACAATTTTTTTTTCTTTTTGTAAATTTAGAGTTGCTAAATAATAAATTGATGCATTGAAGTAAAATATATAACTAAATAATTGTTCCCTGATGTTTTTTTTCTCGGTGAGGATCCTTCAGGTCACGTCATGTGACACTTAGTTCTGGACAGAGATGTCAGTCTGTAAACCAGAAATAACCAGAATTCCTGAACAGTGTTCCGGTTCAAAGCTGCAGTGAAGTGAAAACATTCCTGGGAAATCTAAACTCCATTCTTTGGCTTTTCTTCCGACATTCCAAACTCTGTGGCGGATTGAAGGACAGCCTCTACCTGTTCCACCGCGTTCACAGCTCTGACTAATCCTCCCCACCTGGGAACGACGGCGGCTGCATGTTTCCACGGTTAATCTGTAACCAGGAGTGAAACTCGGCTCCGCTGGAGCGACGAGCGTCTCGGCCGCGAGCCGCCGTCACACTGGCTAATAATCGACAGCCTTGTCAGAAAGACAGCGTTAAGATAAACAGGTTAACGAATGAGGTCCGTCCGTGACGACGGTCCTGACCCTCCCCGGCAGCAGAGTGGACCCACGGGGGACGTGGACCAGAAAGTTTGAGCGAAACAAAAGTTGCAGATGTTTCCAGGATGGTGGAGGTGTCAGAGTGTGAGTAATGTCTGGTACCTGGGCCGTGTCAACGCGGGTCTGGGAATGAGGGCACATCCAATTTTCTACCTGAGTTTGAATGCAGCAGAAAAGCCAGAAGCATGAATCATTCATGAGAGGACACGGCCCAGAAGAATCTCTCTCTCTCCAGCTCGCCCTCGCTCACTCACTCACTCACCCGCTTTAAGTTAGCGATAGCAGAGCTGGTACGAAGGTTGCTGGTGAGATCCCGGCCGAGAAATAAAACATACTTTTATGACTATTCACAGTTGGAAGCAAAGCTGCTGGACGTCTACTGTCTGATGTAGGTCTACTGGACGAATCAGATGTTTGGTAGAACCTTATCAAACAAACACCGTAACTCAGTCCCTCATACTAGAGACGGTTTCCTCACCTTTAACCCAAAACTGTCTGCATTCTCAAAATGATTCCAGAACGGCAAACTTCTCCAGTAGTCCTGCTAAAACCTGATGTTTGACAGATACCAGCTTCTAGCAGCATTCCAGAAAAAGCCCATTCCTCACGAACAAGGCCTTTAGTTCTGGAATATTCTTTCACTACAGATCACAATGTCCACCACCAACATCATAGTCCATGGAGACTCCTGCTGACCTCCTCTGTCAGCCTGTCCATCCCCACAGCAAACAAGAAAGGTTCTTGCAGTCCCACCTCCTCCTTGACCCCATCCATCACTCCTACTGCTGACCTCACCGCCGTCATGCTGCTCTCATACATATCCTGGACCACTCTAACATACTTCCTGTCCCTCCAGACCTCCTCATGCAATCCCACAATTCCTCCGTCACCACTCTGTCCTACACTTCCTCTAAATCCACAAAGACACAATGTAGGTCCTTCTGACCTTCTCTGTTCTTCTCCATCAGCTCCTTCTGACCTTCTCTGTTCTTCTCCATCAGCTCCTTCCGACCTTCTCTGTTCTTCTCCATCAGCTCCTTCTGACCTTCTCTGTTCTTCTCCATCAGCTCCTTCTGACCTTCTCTGTTCTTCATCAGCTCCTTCTGACCTTCTCTGTTCTTCATCAGCTCCTTCTGACACTCTCTGTTCTTCTCCATAAGTTCCTTCTGACCACTCTTGAAACCACTCTTTCCCAGATCTTCATCATGTGGATCACCATCTTCATTCCTCTGTAGCTGCTGCAGCTCTGATCATCATCCTTGTTCTAAATCTAATATTCCATTATATGACGGACCTCCGTTCCTTCTTGTCTAATGTAAGGTGGTTAAAGATCAGAAACTTTTCCTCGTATCTGGTGGATCGCCGCAGAGTCCATGTGAGCAGGACCAGCATCTTGATCTTGATTGAGAAACCAGATCTTGATTACATATCGGCTGTTCCATTAATCGGTGACACGGCAGCGAAGATCAGGTGGAAATGTATAATAGTCAACATTTACTCTCCACCGTTGGAGCTGATCTCTGAGAAGAGACTTTACTACGAAGCTTTCATTCCTGCCGGCAGAGAAACGAGGAGATTAAAACCCGTTTACGCCTCACAGAATGTATTCCGTTTGCCAATCACAGACTTTACTGGAAAGCGGTGACCGCTCACCAACCCTTGTTTTGGACCTCTTTGCCGTTTCATAATCGAGTTTTTCTCGGTATTACAGGCTTTGTGATGTTCTGAGGCGAAGCTGCATAACTGTGGATTAGATGGGAACAGGGCAGCGGGCCAGAAGTCAGAGGGGGGGACGGGGCGGGGGGCCCAAAGGTGCTGCACTAGCAACAGCTGCCCGCTCCCAGGAGCTGGCAGAACCGGGGCTTTAAGGATTAAGGAGCACCTCGGCGCTGATATCTAAGGAGTTGGATTAGTTTTGTTTTATCTACACGTCCAAACTACATCAGGGATGAAGTGCATGAAGACTAAAACAAAGTGAAGAAGAAGAGAAGAATGGATCCGGAGAGATCCGGGCGGAGGCGCAGGGAGAGGAAGAAGAGAAATAAGGATGAAAGTGATGTTTGGAGGTGTGTGTCATGGAAACCCTCCCTGCAGACGCAGGACATGAACACGACCAGGAAGGACTTTACTTCAGTGGCGGCTGGATCGGTGCCACACACACAAGCAGCGTGGGTTCAGCAATGCAGGCTGGGCTCGTAAAGCGTCGTCATGCTTGCCAAGCAGAACCCGCGCCTTCTGCCAGGGACGGATCGGAAGAGGGGCTTCACCCGCCGGGGTCTCTGGCAGACGACGAGGACGCCGGGGCAAACTGGGCGCCGCCCAAGAGGCTGGCAGCCCCTGTACTGTGATTAATGGGGGTCTCTGACTGCGGCTGGCAGGTTGAGAGTGAAATGGAGATAAACAGTGAGAGTGAGTGGAGTAGCGGGGGAGAAGGTGGAGTAGCGGGGGAGAAGGTGGAGTAGCGGGGGAGGAGGAGAAGGTGGAGTAGCAGAGGCAGCTGTTGAGGTTGGAGTGTGTCCAGTTTTGATTTGGGTTTGAATACTTTCCACACTGCTCTCCACGTCTCAGATCGGAACCAGAACTCCAGGTTCGACGGTTGGGTTTCTCTCGGGTAGATGATGATGGACTCGCTCAGATGTTGTTGCTCCTGGCCGCACACGATGGTTGATGGACAGTTGGACCTTCTTAAAGCTGGAGACACTGAGACACGCTGGGAGAACTTCTCACCAGAGACGGGCTCCTTTCTGTGATGCGGGCCAGAACTTGTCATTTGCAGGAACATTAAACTTACTGACTGACATTTTTACTACTTTGTTTTTAATAAGTCTTAGTCCGGGGTAAAACCTGCTGAAGTGTTTGTTCATACAATCTGTTCTCCGTTTACGTTTCAGGGTTCCAATCTCAATAAAACAAAACATTCCCACTAATCTATTTGTCAACATTCCACTCGCCTAAATCTCCAGTTCCCAGTTTCCCCACATAACAATGGAGTGTGTGGGGCTGATGTTGTGATTCTGAGGTCTTCTTCCTCGCTGCAGATGTTAGTCTGGTCCCAGCAGAACTCCTTCTGTCCACATTCTCAGGCGCTGGACATGAGACACGATGGCAGCTGCATCTCTCTCGCTCTCTCTCTCTGTCTCTCTCTCTCTCTGTCTCCCTCTCTCTCGCTGTCCCTCTCGCTGTCTCTCTCTCAATGTCTCTCTCTCGCTGTCTCTCTCTCTCGCTGTCTCTCTCTCTCGCTGTCTCTCTCTCTCGCTGTCTCTCTCTCTCGCTGTCTCTCTCTCTGTCTCTCTATCTCTCTCTGTCTCTCTGTCTCTCTCTCTCTGTCTCTCTCTCTCTGTCTCTCTGTGTCTCTCTCTCTCTGTCTCCCTCTCTCTCGCTGTCCCTCTCTCTCGCTGTCTCTCTCTCGCTGTCGCTCTGTCTCTCTCTCGCTGTCTCTCTCTCTCGCTGTCTCTCTCTCTCGCTGTCTCTCTCTCTCGCTGTCTCTCTCTGTCTCTCTCCGTCTCTCTCTCTCGCTGTCTCTCTCTCGCTGTCGCTCTGTCTCTCTCTCTCTCTCTGTCTCTCTCTCTCTGTTTCTCTCTCTCGCTGTCTCTCTCTCGCTGTCGCTCTGTCTCTCTCTCTCTCTCTGTCTCTCTCTCTCTGTTTCTCTCTCTCTCTCTCTCAAAAGGGAATTGCTGCTCTAGTTGTAATAGTCTACATTCAGTGCAACTCTGTTGCAGGATTCCTTTGATGTTTTCCCGCTGTGATGTTTTCTTGAGCTCAGCTGCCAAGAGCTGCTTTACTTTGTTCTTCAACAATACAATTAAAGTTCTATTCTGTAATGTATGAACTGTGAAATCGGCCCGATGGTTAAGAAACGATGGCCGGAATATTTCTGGAGACAAAGCTCCCCCTAGTGTTGGAAATAAACAACCGCCCTTTCCCCAAATCACTCCAGTTCTTCCTCACACTGTCTATGTTGGTATAAAATTTGAACATGACCCATGAAATAGTTTTTGCGTTGCAGCGCTAACACACATACGATCTGAGGAAGCGGACGCGAGGTTGATCCCATAATGATGAAGATGTCCTCGATGTTTCCCATAAACAGTTTTAAACACATTTTTAAAACATTCTAAACAGGAAATACATGCTGCATCATCGTCTGTACATTAAATGTCAAAATAGGAATATTTGACAAACCTTGTATATGATGTAATTCGAATAATTTCTACATCATACGTGATAAAAAAACAAGTTAAACTGTTGGTAGTAGTTCTAATAAACTATATTTACTAAAATAAATATACATTTCTCCAAATTGATATAATTTTCTTAAAATAATCTCTTATCTAAACTCATGAATTGAACCAGTTTGATCCGGTTTTCTCCTTATTGATATACATTTAAACATTTTCCTTTATTTTTCACCTGATTCTATTTGTTTGACAATGAACTGATTTAAGTTTATCTCATGAAATCTGAAGCCGACATTATACAAACTATGATTATTTAAATGATATCAAATATATGCAGGTACTTAAACTTGAACTAAGCAACGATTCATCTTTTTAAAGAAACAGGCTGTAGTTCACAACAAATCCTTACAGATCTTATTATCCAGGGGTCACGCCCCTTTGTACGGCCTCAGGGTCTTGTGGTTGAACTCTGTTGAACCTACAGAACCTTTACTACAGAACCCAGGACATGTTGGTTCTGCCTACATGTGTTCTGTTTACTGTATGACAGCCTGAAGGAGCCGGGCAGCTGACGTGTCGGTGAGAGGGCGCCGACAACACGGCGTTCTGAGGAATCCAAAGGTCAGAGGTTGCCCCTTGTGGGAAGAATGATTCTTTTCACACTAATTCTTGCTGCAACCTTTTGCTCCTCTTCCTCGTTGTTCGAGCCCAAGAAGCAAACAGAATGTTGGTGTTGATTCAGAACTGGTATCGGCAGTCGTTAGATTCAATGTGACATCATCGGGGTCGCACGTTCAAAACGAAACAGATGGTTCTGAGTGAGTCCAGTGAGACCAGCTCCTTGAGATTCTGCTCATTTAAACGGGCTTAAACTTCATGTGGGCCACCAGGTGTCTGTGTGCGGCTCAGTCCGGAAAGACTAAGAGACCACACCAGGATGCATTATGGGAAGAAGGCCCGTCTAATTCTATAGTTAATGTTCTTCAGGGAAAACCCTTCATCCTTTATTTGATCAAAGCCTTTATCTTACCGGGCGTGACCCGGTCCAACAGAACTACCAGAAGCTCTGGCCTCTTTCAGCAGGAGGATGCACCGGAGTGGAATGGTTGATCTGTGGGATGTTCTAGACAAGTCCGATCCATGGAAACCCCGTCTCAGAACTTACAGGTCATGAAGGATCTGCTGCGAACGTCTTTGTGCCAGATCAATCAATCAATCAATCAATCTTTATTTATATAGCGGCAATTCACAACAACAGTTGTCCGAAGGTGTTTTCCAGAAAGAGCAGGTCTAGAACAAACTTTTTATATAATTATTTACAGAGACCCAACAAATTCTTCCGTGAGCAGCACTTGGCGACAGTATCGAAAAAAACTGCCTTTCAACAGGCAGAAACCTCGAGCAGATCCAAGAGCTATAATCCATGAGTCTAAACGTTTTCTGTGTGATGAGGGTTGAATCTGCTCAGAGAGTTTATCTATTATTTATCTATTAGAATCCCAAATGTGCATCTGACAGTTTTTAATCATGGAGTCTAACGGGTGGATCTCGCTCTGGTATATGATGAAACACCGGATGTTCACTTACCACATCAAAAGGAGGACAGGGGACTTTTTTGTCAGGCTACATTATTAATCAGACTGAATGTTTGAAGCATTTGTGGAATTCTAGATCGTGATTATTGTTCCGTCAGAACTCACAGCAGAAAACATCAGAGCGTCCGACTCTGCAGAACCTAATATGTTATTAGTGCTGTTCTTACGGGAGGGGATGGGGGGGGGGGAGATGCGGAGCAGTTTATTGCTTCTATAATAAGAAATGAATATATTAAACATTGAATATTAATAAATCATAATTTTCTCCCTGAAACTCTGATATTATTCATGTTGACACGTTCACACAGAAACTAGTGGATCATCAGGTTCTATAGAGAAGAACCGGGGAAAAGGTCAGTTGCATATTTTCGCCACTAGGAGGAGCTTCATCTCCAAACGTTTTCATCTCATCTCAGCTGTTGGTCTGATTAAGTCCAACTTTGTTTCATATGAATCAGCTGGAGGAGATCTTTCTTGTTTATGTCATATTAAACTCAGTTACGGGGTTTTAATTACCCTCACGTCATTTAAAGAGTTCAATCAGGGGTCTTGCTTGTACAACGCAGGGGACTGGGGGCTTCTTTCTGTCGGGGACGACAGCGTAGGTGCAGTTCTTGAGTTTATCCGGTACGGATGAATTCTACGTCTTCATATTATTTTTGTGTGGCTCATGAACGCAGCAGAATTCCCACCGGATCCTCCCCCTGTGGTTCCGGACCGGGCCGGTGTCTGTGGGCTTTGTTTGAGCTTCAGTTACTGCGGAGAGCACGGAGATAATTACCACCTATAATTTAACTCCCTCAATTTGAATTGGTTCTGCAAGTTTCCCGTTAATTACGGCGGCGGTAAAGGATGTAATTTATTTCAATACGGCGCCGATATCAACACTTCATAAATTAAAACACTGATTAGTGTAATTACCTCCGTCACTTATGATGAACAGCTCTGGATTTACATGCTAATTAATCCCGGCGCTGTTCGTCTGCTTTAAATATGGCAACTATTTGAATCAGATCTTAAAAATACCGACTGGCTTCCGTCCAAATCCTTACGTCACCGCTTAATAATGTAACCTAAACACCAGAGGAGCTTGTTCTCCAGGAGGAACCAGTGGATCAATATCTGGACCATAACTATGTTCTCATCCTCCCTGACTGTCATGAGAGGGAAGGAGGTGAGGATGTAAAGTGGGTCACTCGTCTCCTTCAGCCGAGGAAAGGCGAGGACTCGCTCCGCGGAGTCGGACCGTTTGACGCCTGAGGCGCCGACGTGACAGCAGAGGCGAGATGATGGACTCAAAGGGCCAATCCAATACTCCAGATCTTACCTTGGAGTAAATCCTGTCGTCGCACTTCCTCGGGGAAGGAAGCGATAAATCAGAAATTGGATTCATGGTTTTCCGTCTCAGACTTCCGACTGCTGCAGTGACGTGTTTTACTAGGAGGAAAGAAAGTATTTAAAGTATTTAAACATGAATAATAACCATCAAACAGTTAAATATGATTAATGTAGCCAGGGATCCTGTCCGAGGTGTTACCGGGTGGTACCGGTCCAAACACCAGGATCCTCCTGCACTCACTAACATCTACGGGTCGACCCGATAAACATTAACACGAGAGTTTTCAGCCGCCAAGAATTCATTTCTCTGTCAGCGTTTGAAGTTTTTGATGTTCTGTCTGGATTCTTGAGACGATTCAAGAAGTTCTGAGCCGATTCTTATAGCACCATAAAGTCCGGGTCATGTTCTCCACTGCAGATCCTTGGTGTTCATTTCATGCCCACATAGACATTAATGCGAGGAAGAACTGGATTGATTTTGGGGAAAGGTCAGTTACGTATTTCTGCCTCTAGGGGGAGCTTAACCTCCAAATGATTTCATCAGAGATCAGATTTAGTCCAGATGAGTCGACTAGAGGAGATCTGAATCATATTTTACTCTAAAAGTTCCTGTTTTACTCACTAGGGGGAGCGTTTTTTTTTTTCTTTCTTTTTTTCACCACAACAGTTTTCCAGAAATATCTTCACATTTATTTTGAGGAATTCAATCAGGGGGATTTCTGGCACAAAGCAGGGGAAGGGGGGCTTTTGGGTAGTTTTTGTTTGTTTGTTTGTGTTTTGGACATGCATTGTTTGTTTGTTTGTGTTTTGGAGATGCATTGTTTGTTCTGAGGAACGGTCCATTCTAGTTTGGGAGTAATCAGAGTCAAACTCTGGATCTGTGTCGTCCGATGAAACCTTTTCATCAAACCCGGCAGGAGGGTGGGATGATTGACAGGTGAGAGGAGAGCTTTAACTTTTGGAGTGGGTCCAGATAAAGGGTTTTATTTTCTCTTTCTTAGAACTTCATCATAAAGGACTTGTGTTTCTTTCTTTGATGGATGGATCAGCTGATGTCAGCTGTCTTTAAGTTGGCTCAGAAGAAATTGGTTTGAGGGTTTCATACCAGATAGAAGACACTGGAGTTCTGATGGATGACGAGCAGCTGTCAGCTTTTAGAACCTCGTCCTGAAGCTTCCTCGGGACGAGGAAGAGGATGAGTCTCTCCACTCATTGTGTGTTCCTGTGTGTGAAGCTCCAGGTCTTCTAAAACCACAATCAAAATGTTTCTACCTGAACTTATACATTTTACAGATGCACATTTTACATTTTATTGTCTGATTCAGTTTTTCTTTTCTTTTGCCCTTTAAAGTTTAAAATCATAATGAAGTGTATTTTCCGTGCTCTTATTTTGAAGAGTTACACAGGAAGTGATGAGGCTGGTTGGTTTTGTGGATTGTGTCTGAATTCTATCCCGTTGAATTAAATGTTCCATCCTTTAACCAGTTGTACGACATTCTGAGGAGGTAATAAAACTGTGGGCGTCGTTCGGTCTGTTATATGTTCTGTGCTGGTTTTGTTCTGGACCTCGGGGCTCCCGCTAGTTTTATCCGCTCTGCTAATGTTAGCTTTTGTATTTGCGATGTTGTTCAGGCGGTTAAATTTGAAGTGTGTGATTAAGTTGGTTGTGCCGAACGCTCCTTCCTCTCAGGTGGACCATGCGTCTTCCTCACCTCCGCTGTGATCCCTTCATTCCAGGCAACTACTATGGGACACCGAAGCCCCCCGCCGAGCCCAGCCCCGTGCAGCCGGACTTGGTGGATCAGGTTCTGTTTGATGAGGAGTTCGACACGGAAGTCCAGCGAAAACGCACAACTTCCGTCAGCAAGATGGACAGGAAGGACAGCGCCGCTCCGGAGGAGGAAGAGGAGGAGGAGAGGCCTCCTGTGGTGAACGGCCTGGCAGGTGAGAGATTCTTCATCTCCTACTGGAAGCTTCTGCACATCATTAGAGTGCAGCCGCGCTCCACGCCGGCGCTTCATCAAACTCAAACCTCAGCAGTCTTGTTTACCCAATTTACTTTCCTTCGTCCAGCAGTTCATTATATTATTCTCAAAATGCAAAACAGCGGTGCCTTCTTCTCTTCCCTCGTCATCATTCTTCCCTCTCCAAACAAACGTTCTAAGGATTCGCCGTTCTGCCTGCAAGATCAGCACTTAATCAAAAGCAGTGGCCAGAGTCTGACTGAGATCAATAGAAGCAGCCAGAGACGCTTTGTCCTGGTTTGACTCCCCCACAAGGACGTCCTCCATCGGCTCAGGGCCGCCATTCAGCCCAGGTGGAGAGTCCTTCCTGGGAACGAGGCTCCTAAACCTCCAACACCTTCTGAAAGGTGGTTGTAGAGTTCCTTCGAACTTTTCGGAGGTGAAGGTCTTTGGTGATGAACCCATGACAACATGTGACTCACAATCTGTACGGAATGCTCCGTACAGATTGCTCGCGGTTCATATGAGGTGAAGTTGGACTAAATCAGACCAACCGGTTGAGAAGTTATGAACTTCTGGAGCTAAAGCTCTTCCTAGTGGTAGAAATATGAAACTGACCTTTCCTGAAGTCAACCCAGTTCTTGTCTGACGTTTGAAGAGGATCCATTAGTGTTTGAGTCCACGTGAATGTAAATCCTGAAACTGATCCATGAAAACAAGACTGTGTAATAAGTGGTCTGCAGTTGAGCCATCCCTGAGGAGCAGTGGGCGGAGCCTGTGAAGCACTCAGGGAGCAAATGGATATTCAGAGTCCTGCTCAAGGACGGCATGTAGACTGCAGGGGCGGTCCAGTGATGGAAAATCCAACCTTCAACCACTCTGCCTCCTAGGCTACAATCATCACAGCTATAATTAACTAATTAGATAATGAATACCATTAATTTGAACTTTTCTGCAAGTACTATATTTTCTTAGAGCTCTAGCTGCCGTCCTTTAACGGGGTCAGAGGGAGAACCGGGTCTCAAGTTCACAGGATCACAGGTGCGGGGAACTGCATCTTTAATCTGTGGTTAAAGACGAAGGAATGGAGGGAAAGTCTGAGAAGAAGGACAGATGAGAGAGGAAAAAAAGAAAGGCATCATCTGTGTGACCTCGGGCAGTGATGATGACGGCGAGGAGCCCAGCCAAGGAAAAAAGACTCTGAGGAAGGATGTCACTCCTCATCCCTGAGCTCATGAGTTGGACTTTATTAAACCTGTGACGGCGAGTTGACGGATTGGATGGTAGCCAGAACCAGAGGATGGCTGGAGGTGTACCACCATGCCTTGGAGGTCATTTAATAACAGTCGTGCATTATTGTTTGTATCCATTCAGCACCATCGCATCCACAAGAGCCCCGCCTTCATTTCTCTGCAAGGGCTGAAAGTTGCCCTCACCGGGAGCAAAAATGTCTGCGTGCAGTCATACGTTCTGCTTTTGTGAGTGCAGAAACCCCCCCTCACTCCAGCATGAGGAAGGGGCCCCCGATACCAACACAAAAATCTCTGTGCTCCTCTCTGTTCTGACCAGACTGAGTGTTGGATGCTGTGATGATGCTGGGTCATAAGAACCTGCAGATGACGGCATCTCACACACACACACACACACACACACACGCACGCAGCGGCTTGTGTGTTGTTGCTAATAGACGTGTGATGTGGCGCCCGCGGCTCTGCTGGAGCGTTGGTCATCTCTGTCCTTGCCTGGGAGGCAGTTCCCAGTCATTCGCTGCTGTCATGCAAATCCTATGGCTATTGCTGCTCTTCCGTCCTCTCTCTCTCCCCCCTCTCTCTCTCTCCCCCCCTCTCTCTCTCTCCCTCCCTCTCTCTCTCTCTCTCTCTCTCTCTCCCTCCCTCTCTCCCCTCCCTCTCTCTCCCTCTCCTGTGGATGTAAGCGTCCAGCCAGTGTAGAGAGTAAGATCAGCTCAGGCGACAGCAGCAGGGAGACATGCAGGGAGCCCAGAGGAGCTCCAATGGCGTCACGCTCTCATCTCCTGTCTCCTTCTCCTTCTACCACCTCCCGTACCCCTACTCCCATCCCATCCCTCTTTCCGTATCCCTGCCCGTGTCCCTCTCACCACGCCGGGCCTCAGAGCACAAGGACAAGGCGGATTGGAGGAAGACGGTGCCGAGCTACAACCAGTCAGCCGGGGCGATGGACCCGCGTTCATGGAGCCCGCAAGATGAAAGTCAGGATCCCTTACCCAAGAACTGGGAGATGGCCTACACGGAGACTGGAATGGTCTACTTCATAGAGTAAGTACTCTACTCACTACTTCCTGCTTCCATTCTTTGGGTTCTATTATTTTCAGCATTCGGACTATTCCGGTCCCAGTTCTGTCCAGACGCAGCTCCTTCAGCGTCATTTAACGAAGATATCTCTAGGGTCAGTTCTGTTCTTCCTGATTTACACTCGAGGTCACGGCGGATTGAACCTTAGCCCCGCCCCCATTAAATGATGCTCACTATCTTTGCTTTCTAAACAATATCACCTCTTGGGCCCACAATTGTTTCTTGCTCTTAAAGTTCTGCATTAGTTTCCACATGATGCTGGAGAGTGAGAGGATGTCTCAGTTCAGAGCCGCAGCAGCTACAGAGGAACGAAGATGAGGATCCACATGATGAAGATCTGGGACAGAGTCGTGGAAGCTAAGTTAAGAAGAGGGGAGACAATCTGTGAGCAGCAGGATGGTTTCATGTAAAGAAAGATCTCTACAGATGAGATTTTTGCTCTGAGAGAGCTGATGGAGAAGAACAGAGAAGGTCAGAAGGAGCTGATGAAGGTCAGAAGGACCTACATTGTGTCTCTGTGGATTTAGAGGAAGTGTAAGACAAGGAGTGGCGAGGGAGGAATTGTGGGATTACACAAGGAGGTCTGGAGGGACAGGAAGTATGTTAGAGTGGTCCAGGATATGTATGAGAGCAGGATGACGGCGGTGAGCAGTAGGAGTGATGGATGGGTTCAAGCTGTAGGTGGGACTGCACCAAGGATGGGCTCTGAGCCCCTTCTTGTTTGCTGTGGTGATGGACAGACTGACAGAGGAGGTCAGCAGGAGTCTCCATGGACTATGATGTTGGTGGAGGACATTATGATCTGTAGTGAGAGCAGGGAGCAGGTGGAGGAGAACCTGGAGAGGTGGAGGTATGCGCTGGAGAGAAGAGGAATGAACACAGAATACAAGTTTGTGAATGAAAGGGAGGAGGTGCAGGAGATTCAGGCCTCAACTGTTCGGAGCAACAGGGAGTGTGGATAAGAGTGCAGGCAGGAGGCAGGGTGAAGTGGGTGGAGAAGAGTGCGAGGAGTTATCTGTGACAGAAGAGGAGCAGCAGGAGTGAAGGGAAAGGTTTCTAAGATGGAGGTGAGAGCAGTTCTGCTGGATGGTTTAGAGACGGTGGTTCTGAGCAGAAGACAGGAGGCAGAGCTGAAGATGTTCAGATGTTCTCTGGGAGTGAGGAGGAAGGACAGGATTAGAAAGGAGACATCAGAGGGACAGTCCAGGTGAGACGTCCTGGAGACAAAGTCATAGAGGACAGACTGAGATGGTTCTGACCCGTGAAGAGGAGGGATAGTGGATCTACTGGTAGAAGGATGCTGGAGATGGAGCTGCAGGCAGGAGAAGAAGAAGACGAGCTCACCTTATCTCAGACGCCACAGGCTGAAGCTTTTCTTTTATTCCCCCCCTGTTTGATGTCAGTTTGTGGACCGGTGCTGACAGCAGCAGGCCCGCATTGTTTACTGGGCCCGTGAACGTGCCGAGCATTCAATGGCGAGCTGCTGGAACCAGGCGCTGCTGCTCGCCACTAAATCAATAAAACGAGCTAAATGAAGCTCGCCACTTCTGACCTGCCCCCTCAGCTTCTCGCTCTTCTCCCCCTCCCTCTCTACATGGTTCTGCTCTTATTCCTTCAGTTTTCAGTCCCACTAATATTTTCTTCTTAATCAGCAGGTCGATTAGATTAAGAGGAGAACTTCCTGCTTCGTATCCCGACAGTTGAGCTGAGTTCTTTTACAGGATCTAGAACCCGTGTCCTCTTTGTGTTTCAGTCACAGCAGCAAGACCACCACCTGGTTGGACCCCCGCCTCGCCAAGAAGGCCAAGCCTCCTGAGAAATGCGAGGAAGGAGGTGAGGCATGAACTCCTCAGTGATCACTCATGTAGTCCGTTACCTGCCCACAGTCACACCTACACCTACACCTGATCGAGCTCAGAGGTTCTGGCTGACAGACGCCAGAACCTCGCAAGCCGGTGTCGCAGCGCAAACCTCTGATCCCCCGCCGGCGCCTCTCATCCTGATGGTTTTTGGGACACATGGCACCGGCTCATCAGTGCTGCGTCTCTAGAAAGACAATTTTCTATGACCGTCTTGCGTTAAGTTCTGGTCCGCGCTGCACTCAAGATGTGGCGCTGCTGGAGAGAAATGGGTATTAAGTTCCAGGGAGGCTGTAAAACTCTTCCTCCTCCTCCCCCTTCCTCCTGTATGGCGTGCATGAAGCCAGAAACACACAGGCAGAAATGAAGGCGGGCCTCTGGTTGTCTGTGTGGAGGTTAGCACGCTGTGACGCCGCCGCTCACAACGCCATGCCTCATTGCATGTGTCCAATTGTCCATGTAGTGCAGCTGCTGAAGTGATTTGTGTCTGTTTGCCCCCCCCCCCCCGACAGAGCTGCCATACGGCTGGGAGGAGATTGAGGACCCTCAGTTCGGCACCTACTACGTGGAGTGAGTAATCTTCTTCCTGTGCATGAAACAAACTCGTTTACATCTGCATAAATAAATCAATGAAAACAGTTTCAGCAGCAAAAGTCATTTCAAAGACGTCTCAGACCTTCAGGGAGGTTCCAGAGGCTTTGACTTCAAGTAGCCGCTCGGGTTTAGTCTTGAGCCGAGCCTCCAGAACCGCCAACAGAGCCTTGGCCCTGGGTCTGAGGCTGCATTGATATCATAGAGAACAGAAGTTCAAGCTGGAGCTGATGAGAAGGGTAAAACTGAAGGTTTCATGGATCAAACATGAACTCAGTGGGTCCAAACATGATGGATCGGAGGCGTGGAAGATTCTGGAAACTCTGATCTTTGAGATGCTCCTCTGCTGATAAAGACAAGATGGAACAACGTTGGTGGTTCCTCAAAGGAGATGAATGTAGAATGTCTCCTTCAGGATTGGGTTGCAGGTTTGACGTTGGAAGACGAGCAGCAGAGATGTTCCTGTCAGACAGAGATGGAGAAGAATAATATCTGATGATGGTGAAGGTTACGGGACATCCAGCACTTTGTTCCTGGCAGGCAGGATAACAAATGATGAAGATTTCCCTCTTAGCTGGATTTAACGGGACATAGGGTTAAAAAAAACACTATCCGTGGTTCTGGAAAATAGTGGATTCTTCAAAAAAAACAAAACAGAGTGATAAATTGTGCGGTTCTACGATGACCCCATGCTAGCATGTACTGTATATATGGAATAACTACCATGTACTGTATATATGGAATAACTAGCATGTACTGTATAAATGGAATAACTAGCATGTACTGTATAAATGGAATAACTAGCATGTACTGTATATATGGAATAACTAGTATGTACTGTATATATGGAATAACTAGCATGTACGGTATATAAATGGAATAACTAGCATGTACTGTATATATGGAATAACTAGCATGTACGGTATATAAATGGAATAACTAGGATGTACGGTATATAAATGGAATAACTAGGATGTACGGTATATAAATGGAATAACTAGGATGTACGGTATATAAATGGAATAACTGAGGCCCACGGATGGAGCTTAGGGGAACCGGAGGGCTGCAGCTCGGTTTCTCCAGAGGATACAACGGCAGGCTCCATCCTTCGTCATCCTGAAGCCGGGTCTGCATGGACGACATTTAAAAGTATTAAAAATGGTGGCCTTTGACGCTGGCATATTTCCCACAGACCTGCAGGAGGCAGTTCTGCTGGTCCAGATCCCACCGACGGGTCACGGCTTTGTTTGTGTGCAGACAATGAAGGTTTAGAGTCCCTGAGGGGAAAGTAGGGTGAGATCCATCCTGATCCACAGCGTAAACAAGAACACGGTCTTTCATTTTAGTCCCATTACTGCAGACAAAGAGGGGGAGACCCGCATGCGAGTGGGGGGGGGGCTGGTGCTCCTGTTTATGCGAGAGGGTCACCCAGAGGCTGCCCCTCACTCTTTGTCTGAAACGGGCGAAGAAATGCGACGACGTGACGGCGAGTCTGATTACGTAATAAAAGCATGAGGTGGAGGTGCGGGCGATCGAGGAATGAGAGAGTGAATGTGGGGGGGGGGTTTTATCTGTCCAGACTTACTTTAGGGGGGGTGTCGGCTGCATGATTCAAATCCCTCCGGTTCTGGTTGAAGGTTCACACATGCAGTGTTGTTGGTCAGAAGAGATCTGAGTCAGTTTAATCTGTTAGTTAGTTTAAATGAATGGACAACGATGGATGAGGAGATCAGAACATCTCCGCTCAGCTGATGAGTCCAAAGACTCCACCTCAAACTTTCAGAAACGTCTTGAAGCAGGTTCTCCGTTGATTTCGGAGCTGAAGGAGAATCTTGGATGAACGGTCAAACAGAACTCTTCAAGCTGAAACTGACCTGCTTTGGATTCAACCCACATGGAGAACCAGGACCCGAATGACCCGGAGAATCCAAACGGACACCCAGAGCAAAGTGAACCCGTGTGATGAAGGTCAAGATACTGTATTTGTAGAGGCCTCTTCCTCAAACCGCTGAAGGAGTTGGTGAGGAAGACTCCGTGTCGCTGCAGCACAAAAAAAACATTTATCAGTGGAACAGTAAACAAATGTTTCCTCGGACGGACGTTTAGATGTTTAGTTTAATTTTCTCCTCAGTTTTGCTCTGAGGGATGATGAAGAATGATATTGATGAAGGTAGAGTAAACGGTATAAGGTTGATATTTGGTGCTTTTAATCATTTATGTTCAAACCTCCGTTGTTGCTGTTTTTATATATTTTTTATTTTTAAGGGTTTAGTTGGAAGGAATGCAGAAAAGCAGTTGATTAAAGTTGGATTATGAGATCAAGAAAGTTTTAAAAACATTTATTTATTTCTGCAGTTCGTTGCCTATTTTTATCCTGGCGTTACGATTCATCGAGGAGATGTCACTCAGCTCCTCCTCCTCTTCCTCATCATCCTCTCCATCCAAAGCCAATTAGAATTCAGTGAGCACTGGATGATTTTATCACCAAGCTTCTCTCCGTTTATCTGCACACAACACTTTTAGCGGGGGCCGGTTTGAGGTTGTGGTTTCCGTGGCGCGTCAGAGCAGCCGGCGTGCTGCATGACGAGCTGCTTACCCCGGGAATGTAATCTGATACCCGGCCCTCATGGGCAAAGAGCAGCATCAACACTGGGAACCAGTTCCCTACAGGTAAGACCACAGGTGAATACCAGAGCAGGAGCCTCCACCTGGACCGTCTGCAGAGCTCTGATGTTGGCGACTGACTGAATACAAATAGCAGGACGTTTGACCTTTTTCTGCTGGTTGGACTTAAGTAACGTGGTCGTCTCCTCTCTGCAGCCACATGAACCAGAAGACGCAGTTTGAGAATCCGGTCATGGAAGCTAAGAAGAAGTTGACCGTTGACGCGCCCACTGCAGTGCCACAGCCCGCCGCCACACCCTCAGGTAGCCACACCCACAGCCAAACACTCTGGGGGGGGGGAGGAGTGAGACGCTTGTTTTGCTTCTTTTTATCCCCAAGAAGTCGGGATGTTGTGGATTCGTCAGCGCCGCCGCGAATCCTTCAAGTTAATGTGATAACGCAAAAACTGTTTAGTGGACCATTTTAAACTTTTATTTTCTCCTAGACCTTAACGCGAGGAAGAACTGGATAGATTTTGGGAAAGTTTAGTTGCACATTTCCGCCATTAGGGGGAGATTTATCTCCTGATTCATCATCCTCATGTTTTACTCATCAGGAGGAGTTCTTAAACATAAACTCTGTTTGATGAACATAACTTCTGACTGTCGGTCAGATTTAATCCACATTTAGCTCGTATGGAGAAACGTCCTCCATGGAGAATGATCAAAATTAATTTGGATGCTTTTGATCAATTTTCAGTTTTAACTGTCCACGTTTGAAGTCAGTCACATTAATCAGGAAAGAGGTTTTTTTTTTTAATCAGAAAAGTGCGGAATTAAATTTAGTTTTTTAATGGAATAGAATCAGATAGAAGAGAAAGAACTTTATTATTATCTCCACGGGGAAATGTTGCTGTTACAGCAGCTCCAACGTTAAAAAGATGACTTCCTGTTTAGAGTCTTTGGTCCTTTACACCTATAGATGTTTACAGAGTTTGTAAACATCAGGAGCAGGAGCTTCTCCTTAGAGACGGAGACATTAATCCTGACTGCCAAAAAATACACTTTAATAAAGGGTTTCAAATACAGAATTATATTCCACCTATTTTCTTCCGCTGTTGGTGGATCAGGTTGTGGTGTTGATTAAATGTCTTATAGACACTCAAGCAAAGGCTGCAGGAGAGCCTCAGCTTTCAGCACCACTGGCAGGTAGATCAGTGCATCGTCTGCAAACAGTGAAACTAGACATCCTGTTTTTACAGATATTGAGAGGGTCTTCACACCAGTCTATGCTCAGGCCCTAATAACCGGTGGGAGTAACTGTCCTGTTAGGAATCAAACTAGTTTAGCAGATTCTATTATCCACTGAACCAGGATTTTAAGCCGCCAACGTCCGGATGCAAATTTTCTGTCCCCAAGCGTCAGACAAACAGATTAAAAACTTTTATGTACGACCCCCGGTAATCATTTTCTTTCTTTTTAATTTTTTTTATATTATTTAATTATATAACCCGGGCAAACGTTGTTTTTTTTATCTGACATGTTTTTTATAATTGACGTCTGGATCTTAATTCATGCTTTCTGTTGTTGTTTTGTTTTTATTCCTACTTCCTGCCGGCTGCAGGGACAATTTGTCCCTCTGGGATGAATAAGTTGAATAGAGTTATCCTTGATCCTAGGTCAATAACTTTGACCCGTTATGCTTCAGGACCACGTGGGCGTGGCCTCTCCGACCCACTCCAGCCCACTCCGAGTCACGGCTCTGAATTTGTAGTTTCAGCTGCTACAGCTGTAGTTTTTTTTATAACCGCTATAAACCTGCATCAGACATGTTCCAGTGATGGAGCGCTTTTATCCCGCCGTCATGTGGAAGACGTCCCGCCCGCCGACGGCCCGTAGCCTCTGAAGCAGCGATATTCACTTTGAATAATGGAGCGGCGCCGGGCTGGGCTGCAAGGATTCCTTTTGACATGTAGATTATTTTGAAATAACGGCGGACTCTGCGGTTCAAAGATCTCCTCAGAGCGGAGGCAGAGTCAGGTGACGGCGGTGAAAACTGCGTTTCCGGTTGGTTCGTCTGTTCATCATTTACGGCCTGTGGAGAGCGCCGCCGCTGGACTGACCTGATCAACCTCTCCTCCCTCAGTGAGAAGGTCTGAGAAGCAGGAGCCACGTGTAGAAACATGAGGCAGAGTTCTTCTGAACATCACACAAACCCGTCGTATTAGTAATCCATCTGTATTTCAGAGGCTCCTCCCACAGCTGAGCCTCTCGGGTCTGTGGATGGCGTTTCCTCTGCGCAGCACCGCCCCCAGCTTCCGCTGCCCCCACCTCTGGACACTTCCCCGCCCTCGTTAATGAGAATGAATGGCTGCTGGTCTTGTGTGGAGGTGCATGATGGAGCATCTAAACACTGCTGTCAGCTCGCTGTAATTACAGAACCCACAACCCGGCCCAACACCTACCTGAACACGGCCTGTCCCTCTGGGGTCCATCAGAACCACCTACGATAAAAACGATAAAACCATGAAAAGGGTACTCGCCAAAAAGGTTTAAATAGTAATAAATGCCATAACAACAAATAAAACGTGAAGAACCTAAACCCTACAATGGAAACAATCTTAAAAACTATGAATAAATAAAAAGTCACTTACTCAAAAGTAAGTTCCAGGCGCTCTAAGTTGTCCAATAGTGGCTCTGATCCAGATTTAAGATCCTCCTGTCCTTGAAAGAAGATTTAAAAATGATATTTAAGCCTTCCAGGAAGAAACTGTGTCTTTAGGTTAGCTGGAGATGCTCCTACTGAACGTTTGAGGTATCTCCAAGATTCTTTGACTTAACAAGATACTGGAGGTCCTCAGCGAGGATAGAAGTGAGATACTTCTATCCTCGCCGAGGTTCTGAGTTTCCGCAGTGAGGCGTGTGACGGTGTTGTTCCAGCAGGCACAACATTCATTTACAGATTCCATGTGGAAGATATCTCCTCACGTTAATCCCTCTTAACATAATCCCTTTTCTTTTTTTTAACCTTTAATCGGACACGTTCATGAGCAAACTGCGGCACAATTATGCAAATCAGTTACATTGAGAAAGGTGAAGGGGGGAGGGGGGAGGGGGAGGAGTTTCATCCTCCCTAATGAGGCCTCTAGTGGGGGAGCTGTTAGGAGAAGAAGCCCAGCATGCAGAGGACGAGCGAGGAGGACGAGCGAGCTTCTTTTCCAGCCCGCCTTCTCTCTCACTTGTACGCCGTCTATTTACACGTCCTGCAGGCACAAAGGACAGAATCCGCGTCAAAGTTTACCTGGAAAATTTGGAGCGGGTTTCAGGGCGGATTAGTCGCCGCCGAGGAAAGAATCCGATGTTTGCAGCGAGACTGAGGCGGAAGACATCCAGCAATAAGTGTGTGTGTGGTAGACGGGGACTACCTCGTAAATATTATATTTGACTCACTAGGGGGAGCCCCACTCATGAAAAACACTGTGTGACGTTCATCTGATATCTGATATGTACAAGAGTCGATTCATCCTACAAATTGTGTTTTTTGTAAAAAAAAATCCCCCCTAGTGAGTGAAATAAGAACTATCAGAGTAAAACACAACGTGTAACAGACGGATCTCCTCCATCAGCACCGATCTGGACTTAATCGGACGAAAAGATTGGGAGATAAAATTCCCCACCCTTCTTGGCAATATACAACTGAGTTTTCCCAGAATCACTCCAGTTCATCCTCTCACTGAGGAATGTGAGGAGAGCAAACTTGAAATGATCCATGAATTTATTTTTTGACTTATTGCGTTAAAATGAAGGATCTGCGGCGGCGGACGTGACGATGATGATTCCTTTCATTTAATGAAACTCATTCACATATTTTACATCAGCTGAATTTATGTCTCTCTTCATTGTTGGGTAAAAAGAATCTGCTCTTGTTCTCCTGTCCTCCATGCAGCAGAGGAGCCTACTAGAGGTGGGCGGGGCTTCACTCGAGATCCGGCTCAGCTGCAGGGCACCATCCTGCAGACAGCGCTCAGAAAAAGCCCCCAGGGCTTTGGGTTCACCATCATCGGAGGAGACCGATCTGATGAGTTCCTTCAGGTCAAAAACGTTCTACCAGATGGACCCGCCGCACACGACAATAAGATCGCCTCAGGTAACCTCCGCTCAGCTTCAGGTGTGTCACCTCTCCTCGGGACGGCTGTGGGGTTATCAGAGGAAGAGAGAACTTCAGAGAAAGAATCTCACCGAACGTCACTGGGTGCTCAGAGGCAGGAACGACCCCCTGTAGATGAATGGAGGAAAGGTCTTCTGGTGGTGATCTTCATGAACAAGGATGATGTTCAGAACTGCAGCAGCTACAGAGGAATAAAACTGTTGATCCACATTATGAAGATCTGGGAAAGAGTCGTGGAAACTAGGTTAGGAAAAGATGAGATGTTTGCTCTTAGAGATCTGATGAAGTACAGAGAAGGTCAGAAGGAGCTGATGGAGAAGAACAGAGAAGGTCAGAAGGACCTACACTGTGTCTCTGTGGATTTAGAGGAAGTGT
>VRLP01004380.1:0-49773 GCA_009660295.1 Lophius piscatorius | reverse complement strand
GCAACTTTTTACTATTAAATTCAGATAAAACTGAAGTTATTGTGTTGGGACCCAAACACCTTAGAAACAATTTATCTGATGATATATCTACTCTGGATGGTATGACCTTGGCCTCCAACACCAGCGTGAGGAACCTGGGAGTTATCTTTGATCAGGATATGTCCTTTGACTCCCACATAAAACAGATTTCTAGGACTACCTTTTATCATCTGTGTAATATTTCTAAAATACGGAACAGTCTGTCGCAAAAAAATGCAGAAAAGTTAGTTCATGCATTTGTTACTTCCAGGCTGGATTACTGTAATGCGCTACTAGCAGGTAGTCCCAATAAGTCTCTGAAGCCCCGCCAGCTGATCCAGAACGCTGCTGCACGGGTGCTGACCAGAACCAGGTTAAGAGAAGATATCTCTCCTGTATTAGCTTCCCTTCATTGGCTTCCGTTAAAATCTAGAATCGAATTCAAAATCCTTCTGCTCACGTACAAAGCCCTTAACGGTCAGGCACCAACGTATCTGAAGGAGCTCATAGTTCCATATTGTCTAACCAGAACACTGTGCTCCCAGCATGCAGGGCTACTTGTAGTCCCTAGAGTCTCCAGAAGTAGAATGGGAGCCAGAGCTTTCAGCTATCAGGCTCCTCTCCTGTGGAACCATCTCCCAATCTGGGTTCAGGGGGCAGAGACCCTCTCTACATGTAAAAGTAGACTTAAAACTTTCCTTTATGATAAAGTTTATAATTAAGGCTGGCATAAGCTAGCTCTTAGCTATGTTGCTATAGGTTTGCTAGGGGATCTCCCATGATCCTCTGAGCTTTTCTCTCTTCCTCTCTCACTGTCCCTCTTTATACATCCCACTCACTTTAATGCATGTTAAATGGTTTAATGCATGTTAAATGGTTTAATGCATGTTAAATGGTTTAATGCGTGTTACTGGATTAAATGCATGTTACTAACTTGACTTCTTCCCTGGAGCCTTTGTGTTTTCTCGCCCTGTAAGGTCACATGGTTGGTGATTGCATCTGCTGCTGTGGACCTGCTCGATGTCCACTGATCACAAGAGGCTCATGATGATGATTATTGTTGTTATCATTATTATTATTATTGTATAGTATTTCCCCATAAGCTATCACTATATGTTACATTAATATTAATGTTATTATCAACCTGGGATCCCTGCTGCTGCCGTGGCCCGACCATGGAGCGGTTGGAGAAAGTGGATTATAGCTGATATCTTTGCTGCTTTTCACTCTTGGATGTTTGTCAGGATGTGTTCGGACCCAGAGGAAACCTTTTCAACACAAAATGTTAAACACACTCCTTATCTGCCCTCATCTATTATCTGTCTCCAACAATATATCTGCCGATAAGCTCATGAAAGGAATCAGTCAAGTATGAGAGTTTCACACAGGCATATACGTGGACGCCACATTGTGTTAAAGCACTGCTTCATTTACACTGTTGACCTTTCCAGAGTAATAAAGGGAAATTATAAAGGATACATAAATGCTGTATTGTCAAATTCTTGTAATTGAGTGCACGACAGGTGTTGGCTGCAAAAAAATATTCATCATCGTCATGCCCTTGTATTTTGTTTTGCCATCATTTCTAATTTTTGATCCTGTGCGTAACTTCCCCTGAAAATAAGTTGATGTTTAAAACTTTTTTTGTGACAGCTCAGCAGATGCAATAGTAACTTATATACTTACTAGCTCTTCCGACCTCCATGTAGAATTTTGACCCTAATCCACCAACGGACGGGTTGGTATTGGTAACCAAATTACTGACCCTCGCCTCCAGGCTTCCAGTTAAAGTAATGAAATATCAAACAAGAGGATGTAGACTGTTATTATTGGCTCTCTGATATTTATAGTGTCTCCTCTGGTTGCACCCTCTGTGATCTCACTGCTGCTGGTTTAGGTTGCCTATCAAGGGCTTTGATCTCGTTCTGACCTTTTCCAGCTTGGCGTACTGGTACGGCACCAGAGGTGGTCTACACGAGATTCTAGGTATACTATACAGACCCTGATGGATTAGAACTTTGGACTTCCTGTCCAGGATTCCTTTGTGTTTCAGCAGACTCTCAGCCCAATGCATTCTTAGACCTGTTCTGATGAGTCTTGAGCCATCCAGCACATTTACACATCACATCCCGGTCCAGGCCGCTTTGTCATCTCTCTAGTCACTGTCACTATTAATCTAAGTAGAAAGTCATGTCAACCATGAGATTTGTTTAGTAAATCATTCAAATTCTCAAAGATCTGTAAGAAAAAAATTCTACATGCAGATGTTGATGCAGCTGTATTTTCCCGTAAGAAATGTGTAGAATTTCCATAGAGACTTTAAAATGCAGCAAATCCATAAGATGTATAAGCGTTTCATCAAACTTGTCAAGTTCGTACTGCACAAAACTTCATTAAAATCTGTTGACAACTTTTAGCTCTGACCTAGAAATACAAGAGTACTTCAATAAGACTCTGAAAGATGCAACTCTTTCCCACTTTCTGTCAAACAAGTAAACTTTAACCCATTCACGAAGAACAGTTTTTTCTACCTTTGACTTTTAATAATTTTGAGCAAGTTACAAACGTATCCATACGGGCTTGAATATTATTGAAGGTTGAATATGACTCCTCAGGATCCACAAACCCCCTTCCCTCATTCAGCTCCTTGTTCTTGACTCCCTTCCTCTCCTGATCAACTATGTTTTTTATAATAAATCAATATATCATCCACTTAAGAGGCTGATGCGCAACTAGACAAAGCGGCCATTACACTAAAACCAACGTCAGCCATGATCAGCCGTTTGCAGCTTCATGATATTGCCTAGCTCCCTTTTTGGTGCCAAATCGACTCTGCAATGCACTGTGTGTTCTGACCTCTATCAGAATCAGCATTAACTTTCCCAGTGCCTTCTTGGGCTTTTTTTATGTCAACACAGGCTAAGTATTGCCTCTAGTGCACATTAATGAGCCTTGGGCAGCCATCACCATGTTGCCAGTTCACCACTTGGTACTAACTAAACCACTTAGTGTTCATTGTCCCTGACATGCTCTGACCTAGTCGTCAAGCCATCACAATGATGTCCTTGCCAAAGTCACTCATATCCTTACAATGTCTCAGTTTTTATGCTTCTCACACATCAACCTAACGGATAAAATGTGCACTTACAGCCTGATAACTCCCACCCACTGACGGGTGTCACTGTGAAGAGATGATCACTGTTATTCACTTAACCTGTCAGTGGTTAGAATGTTATGGCTGAATGGTGTCCAAAAATCCATGCATATACCAGTAATTTGTCGCCAAGTGCTTGCTCAAGGAGGAATTTGTTGGGTCCTGTAGATAATTATATAAAGAGTCTGGTCTAGACCTGCTCTTTCTGGAAAGCACCTTGAGAGAACTGTTGTTGTGAATTGGCGCTATATAAATAAAGATTGATTGAATAAAAGATTGATTTACTTTTGATTAGTTATCTATACTGCAGGGAACGAGACGCCTTTTCGATAATGTGTTTTCTCCTGCAGTAACTCAACGCTGATCACTGCCAAGCTTTTCGATGTCGTTATATCGGAAGGGCTTTTCCGACCCATCACGGAGAAATGACGTAGACACCTTCAGCAATCACCCTCCAATCTGCGGACACACATCAGCGATTCGATCATTACGGCCTGCAGATGTTCATGTCATTGTACCATGATGATTGTCTCATCATCGCACTCGACGCGTTACTTCAGAAAACATCCACTGACGCACGATCGGAGACGGGAGGGGCGTTCAACCCGGCGCACCGGGAGTGGGAGTGGAACCAGTGAGCAGCCGGAGCGCCTCTCACTCCTCTCACAGATAATAAAAGTCAATCAAGGGGGAGACTTAATAAGTTACAGCAAGCTGAAAACTGCGACCCAGGGGACTACTGCTGTTTAGAGCTGGTGTTTTCTGAGAACACCATGAGCGGAGTGTACGTGTGCTTTCCACGGACTTGCAGAGCAGCGTGGCCACTTCTTCTGATTCTGGCTGCAACACCGTGTGTGTTGGTCTGCTCAGGGAGCCAAGCAGCTGCTGGCAAGACAAACCCACGGGCCAATCACTGGGCAGTAGGTATGACAAACTATGAAAGAACTTACAACTTTATTATTATTATTATCATTATTATCATTATTATTAATAACAATAGCCAATTATTGTTGTTGTGTAGATTATTCATTGTGTTCTGTCTGATCTGTGTTTCCAACTCTAATGACTCATACTGTTTGTGTAAGGCTTTTTCAACATCTGTTGGACTAATTAGATTTCAGTCATTTTAATTAACCCAGAAGTAACCATGTTGACGTAAATGTCACAGACTGTTTAAATGCCAAGGAAAAGTTCTTATCCCTGACTTTTAACCCATGAATGCTTATAATTAGTTTGTTTTTTGTTACTAAATGTACTTTCAATCCATTTAACACTTCCAATGTTTTAATAACATGTCCTGAATTACATTAAATCAGTTCTGATGAGATATTTCCAACAAAGTTACAACATATACATTTATATATATCTATATATATATAGATAGATTAGATAGATTACATAGTGATAATTTCAAATAGAGAAAAAATAAATCCTAAAATCCATTTAAATGTGTTCCTAAGATAACAAATTGAAAATATTGTTACTCTGATTTTTTAAAAAAAGAAAAGAAAAAAAGCCCACTGTTACTTTACAGATCTCTGACTCTCTGACAAGGGGTAATGTCTCAAAACATGTATGTCCATGTGGTCAATTAATTACATCTATAATATTAATTGTAGGTGGGTGCTCTGAGATCTGAGAGATTAAACTAAATTAAACTAATATACCACTTTTTGGTAAGAAACCTCTGTCATGGATTGATGGATGGGCGGACGGACAGTAGTTGGACAGATCAGGCAGTTATTTGATTTGATCTAACTGAAGTTACAAAATAAAATAAAAAAAAACTCATTAGGTTCCCAACATAAAATTCATATTTCTCTCTAAAACATGTGTGCTGAAATTATTGACACATGGCATTTAATATTTTGCACAGCCCCCATTTGCAACAATAACCACCCGCAGTCTCCTTCTGAAGGGTTTGATGATGTTTGAGAACACATTGGGGAAGACTGGGGACCATTCCATTCCTCCTTACAGAAATCAGACATCCACCACCAGACTTCACAGTGGGTACGAGGGGTGTTTCTCTAAAGCTACCTTTCTTCTTAAGCCACACCCATCTTAGATATTACCAAATAAATTAACTTTAGTCCCATTTGACCTAAGACTTCGTTCCATGGAAATTCAGTGGTGTTTGGCATACTTTAGGCGCTCTACTTTATTGGGGGATTACTGCAGAGACTTTTTTCTTGCTACCCTCCTAAACAGCTTGTGCTGGTGAAGGTGCCATCTAATGGTGGTTAGGGAGATTTTCTGACCCAAAATTCAATCAACCTCTGCAATTCTGCGGCTATAATCCTTGGAGAGTCTTTTGCCAGTCCAACCGTTGTCCTCACAGAGCATGGGGTCAGTTTGTACACACGTCGCCTTGCAGCCTGATTTTTAACACAGGATTTCCAATTGCTGGCAATAATTGTGGTACATATGTTTTAGAGAAAAATATTTGCTTCATGTTGAGAATGTAATACTTTTTTTTGAACATTTTTTAAAAGGTGTTAATAACTCTGGAGGGCTCTTTAGACAGACAGACAGACAGACAGGCAGACAGGCAGCAAGATAGATAGATAGATAGATAGAGCATTCTGACCTATTGCAGCATTGTTGAAAGCTTTTTGGAACATACCCTTATGTCTAACTTCTCAGGTCATTTGATGGGGAAGAAGAGCATTGAGAGCATGCCTGAGCTGCAGGAGACAAACAGTGACTACCTCAAACCCGCAGAGACAGCCATTGTTACAGAAGTGGACCGATATAAAGGCCTGATGGAGGCTGTGATGCAACAACAGAACCAGAAACGGATGATGTCAAAGACAGCTGACAGGTTGTTTCGGCTGCACAGCTGGTGGAGACACGAGGACAGAGACAAATATCTCAGAAAGGTCAGTTTGTGGATTGTCTCGGTCAGTTATTTTGGAAATAAGATGTTATAGTGATATATATTATATTTATTTATTTCATCACTGTATTATAGATTTCAAACCTTCTTTTTCAGGCTTTGAGACTCCAAGACAATGACTCCACCTGAACTCAAGATGACTTGCAGTGCTCTGGTCTCTATCTATAAACACGCATCCTGTAATGTTTATAACAGTAGAACACGCTGGGTACCAATTAAACTTTATTTTCTCTTTGCACTTTCAAATGTCTAATTTGCATATCATGCAGACGTTTGACATTGTATGTCTATAAGCTGGCAATACTGAATAAATTAAACATTGTGATAACTGCATTGTTGATGTCTAATGTGTTAGAAAATAATTAATAAGGCTCACTAAGTTGGCTCCACCTGCGCAATATCCAGTTTGTACCACCAGATGGCAGAAGTGATCCATTCTGAGAGATTATCTTTGGTTTCTTTCATATATTCTGAATATCATTAGTAATATGAATAATGAGGAATTGAGATGTTCATTAATGAGTTAAGGGTCATGCCAGGAGCATTTCCACATCAGAACAAATACTCAAACGGCATCTATGTAGGGCCGTGGGGTGGATGCTGATGGAGACTGTTATTAGCTCCCAGCGGTTGCAGACAATAGATAATGCTAATTGAAACAATTTGGTTACACACATTGTTTTCTTTAAAGCCAAAGGAAAGTTCTCTCTTCTATCCTCTTAACCTCATTTGTCATGGATGACTGGCAAACAAAAGAGGTACAAGCCACTTTCACCCCATCGTTATGAGTCTAATCCCAGGAGCGAACGGGATAAAGTTTACAGGAGCTAATGAGGAGCAAATAAGTGGGCTGACAAACTCATTCTGTGAAGCAAAGGGAGGAAGTCCGGGGGTTTGAACTACCTTTTGATGACACTCTCTGTTCTAACGCCACTTTGAATTAAATGGTAAAGTGCTATTAAACATTAAGCTATAAGAAGACTAGGTAGATTTTTCCTAAAAAGCATTTTCAGCGTTGAGGCTCTGTTTGAGTGCATAATTTGTTTTGGACCACATGTGCAAATTCACCTCTAGTGGATTCTACCACAAAGAGGTGCTGTAATCAAAATGCAATGAGACTATATCACAATTTATATCCTTAAGAGTAAATCTTTGAATATCTTTACATTTATGTGATATCCACATATGCATGAATTAATCTGCTCCTTCCTTTGCATTGAAACTATTCCTGAATTCATTATCTTTAATTCTATCACACATTGCTAACAATTCTGATACTCTCTAAAGTGACAAAATATCAATGAAATCCTGACCAGACATTATTCTGTTCACAATTTTATAAAGTTTATTGTATAGAGAAAATATACACATTTTGGTCAATATTTTACGATGAAGATCAAAAAGCATGGAAGAAGGAGTAAAATGAGGGGCGCTGTAGAATAAATACCAGTGGCTACAAATGGACTTAGTTCTATTTGCAGCATGACATTGGGTGAGTGAGAACTGGGCTGAATGAATGATACACTTTAAAGCATACAAAGGAACTAAGTAGCAGTAAAAGATCACATCATCAGACCATCGTCACATCGTCAGACACTAATTCAGCATTTATAAGCCATATACAAACATTTAATAAATGCTTAATTACACACTTATTATACAGTATGTGTTTTATTGACATTTTGTAAATGTTTATTGATGTTAATGTAGTCACATGTCCCATGAGGACATTGTAAATGTCTACACCTGTTTATTCACTTTTCTTTTCTGTGGTATCTGTTGCTTCCTCAGCTTCCCATCACTTATCCAGTGCAACAACAACGATCAACATAATTACCGCCTTTAATAAATGTTTATATATGGCTTAAATTGATACCCTTAATAGTGGTGAGGATGCCCCAGCAACCGTAGATTTTACTCTGTAAAGCTTCCATCAAAAACACCCCATTAGAGGATGAAGGCAGTTTTTCAGAAGATGCAGCGTGATTTATTCTGGGATATCGTCTTCATTTTTAACATCACCATGTCTTCCCAATAGACTGAATATGTTCCTTGGCCTTCATCCTTAGTGAGGCAATACTGGAGTTCCTTGGATCAGCTGAGCACTGGTATGCCAGTGGCGGGGGGCACATAGAGCCCATGTGGGGCAGGTGAGGGCTGTGTCCCAGGGTCGGGGAGTTGAGGAAGGAGGCCGGCAAGGAAGGGGGAATGGATGGAGGAGGAGAAGGGGTGTAAGTGCCTGGGAGGCCTTTCGAGCCTGTGATGAAGCCTGGGAGAGACTGCAGGGAGGTGGAGGTGGTGATGGGGGAAGAAAGCCAGGGGTCCATTTGCAGACTGGAGCCCAGGGAACTAGTGGGGGAGCGACTAAAGGAGATCAAAGATGAGGAAGTGTCCTGGAGCTTGATGGAGCTCACCTCCAGCTTCTCCTGTCGACGCCACTTGGCCCTTCGGTTTTGGAACCACACCTAACAAGGAAGAGGAGGATGTTTACTTTCTATTCAACTCAATACAACTTTATTAATTTATTCGTGTAAAGACTACGGTTTGCAGCAGATCAGCCTCCAGATCGACTGATAAATACACTTTCACAACAGATAGAAAAAGAGATATAAATACTATGCTGATCTGAGGGATATATGAAGATTTCAGCTGTTTAACAAAATATAGATATCAGTTGCAAAGGTGGCTGCAATGAACTTTTCAAAGATTGACTGAACTTCAAATGTTTTATTTTCTCTCCATTTCATGTGGTAAGACCCAAACCTAAAGCAAGTTAGTAAAACAATTTGTCTCTCTTTGAAATTAAGTCTAATTCTTAAAATATTTTCCAAAAGCAATTCTTCCAAACTGGAAATGTGATATAAAATAATTTAATTATTTGTGGACAAAAGTTGCATCCCTGAATAGGCTAATGAGAATAAAAAATAACAATGGACTGTATGGAAATTGTTGTTTTCATGTCAAATAACCTTGAAAATAGTCCTTAATGTAAGCAAATTGAACCAATATTTTACAAATGAATCTAGATTCCTCATCTGAATTTAATGCATTTAGTGCAGATTTACCAAATAAATAAATGTATGAGGATGTCCTATTTGTCATGAAGTCATACGTTATGTGAGAAAGGAGGCAGGGTTTTGGAAATACAGATGTAAAATTCCTGCATTTGAAACTTTACTTAAGTAAAAGTATTCAAGTATTATCAGCAAAAACTTCAAGTATCACAGTACTCATTGTGATATAGAAAGGCCCTTCAGTATTGTACTTTTATGTTTGGATTACTTTTACAGCTGCAAAAAATCGTCATAGCCTATCCTGTGAGAACAAAGTACCCCTAGAAAATCAGCTTGTTTTTAGCTTTGTGATATTTTCCAGATATTCCAAGAAGATAAGATTATTTTAAGAGGCAAGATGATTTTCACAACATTTTGCCATAAAGAAATACTTCAGTTTCTCACAAAAATTAACATCAACATGTTTGGAGATATCGATGAAAAAAGGAATCTTATGAGTAACTATAAACTCCAGCTGTCAGTCAAATGTAGTGGAATAGAAAAGTGTCATATTTCCTTCAGAAAGTTCCTGGAGAAATATTAATTTGCATAAATGGTCATTTACACCCATGCGCTGATCTGATGAGGAAGGGAATTATTGGCTTTGCATAATATCTTGCAGAACAAAAGTGGCAGCACTTATTTCACAACTCTAATTATTTAAAAAGTGGGAAAAAATGCGAGTTGAGAGGAGGTCTTGTTTTGGGGTCTTACCTGCACTCGGACCTCTGGCAGGTTGACTTTGAGGGCCAGCTCCTCCCGGCTGTACACATCCGGGTAATGGGACTTCTCGAAGGCTCTCTCCAGCTCGTGGAGCTGGAATGTGGTGAAGGTTGTTCTGTTCCGACGGTGTTTCTTCTTGGGGTTCTCATCATCGGTATTGCCGTCTCTCTCCGGTGAGTCCGGGCAGACCGAGGCCTCGGCTGCACCCCCGGTATAACACACACCTGCACAAAAAAGACAGCGGGGTGAAAATCCTTCTATTGAACTATAAGTCTTAGGATCAGATGAAGGATCGCATTAAAAATAGCTAGAAATTAAGAAATTAATTGAAAGTTTTTTTTCCATGTTTTTGCGTGTTTTTTTTCTTCAAAGCTAGCTAGTGTGCAAAATCACGCAAAAAAAACAACAACCCTGGATGATTTCGAAACTTTAAAGAAGCAGATATCAAACTTCTTTTCATAGATTTTGTGGGAGA
Organism: Lophius piscatorius; assembly: GCA_009660295.1. NCBI lineage: Eukaryota > Metazoa > Chordata > Actinopteri > Lophiiformes > Lophiidae > Lophius > Lophius piscatorius. The sequence goes on along the minus strand of VRLP01004380.1, from coordinate 39,451 downwards.
TATTAACCAACAATTATTTTGTTCATATTATTTGCATATAAAGTTTATTAAAAGAAAATATAAAGTATAGCATATATTATATTTAATATATTATTTTGTAAAGAAAATATAAACATTTTCTTAAACTTTTACAATGATTATAAAAATGCAACACAAGTCAAATGAAGGGCGCTGCATTTACAAAAGCAAAATAAATACCAGCGGGCACTAATGGACTTAATAACCTATTTTACAAAAAAAAATGTCATTGTGTCACATATTTTCAGATCCTCATTTAGCAACATTTATTATCACATTTATTGTGAACCTTAAAAGGCGATTTTCTTCAAAATTAAGTTATTATAGATCCTTTCCAGATCCCTGATTAGCACATAACTATTTTGCTATAAAAAGCCTTTACAAACACAAACAATACAGTACATACTTTCCACATTACATTTCACGTGTTAGCAATTCATCAATAAACTCAAGAAATTCACCAGGAACAGTTTTTTCTCATAATTCAGGATTATTGTTCATTAAACGGCATTAATGATTTTTTTTTAACTTATTGTAGCAATGTCATTTTAAGAGCTCTCTATGGCGGACATTTATCAAAATAAAATTGAAGAAATTCACCCGAGACCCCTTAGAAAGTCTCTTAGGGTACCCAGTTGAGAAGCGTTTATCTAATTATGACAGGTGCAAATAGATTTTCGTTACAAACTTACAATCGAAACTTTTTGAGGAATTATTTTTCTTCACTGGAGTGAGATCCCCCTGGGCATCTTTGACCAGGGGGATCTCTGTCATGCTGAAGGAGGTTGTTTTGTGGAAGATGCTGTCCTCCCTTAATCCAAGTATGGCCTCTATGCTGTGAAGGGTGGACGGGTTGTCCCCCGGAATCTGGACGGAGCGCGCGGCGGGAGACAGGCGCTCATCCATCATCACCACTTGGGAAGTTGATCCGAGAAGCCACATTTGTTGATCGAATCCAAAAAAACACGTTCCAACTTCTCTTCTAATGTCACGCGAGCCCTTGTGTTTGCAAAAGGTTGCAAATTCCCAAAACAGCGAAAGTTGTAATTTTTGCGCACAAGGAGCGCACCAGTACGAGCGTCTTCCTCAGTGGGTGAGCAGCATTCTCGGATTGGACTTTTAAACTAGAGCCCTCTGTAAGGGTCCTGCTCCTGCTGCACCCCCGCTGCACGTCAGAGAGGGGGACGTCCTGTAGGATTTGGTTCTAGATAGCTGCACGCGCGTCCATGCAGACCCTCCTCCCTAACTCCTCCTCCCCATCTCAACTCCATCTAGTCATCGCCGGCCCTAAACCGCCTTACATAAATCTTAAAACCATCTTTCCACTCCTCCAGATGTCACGGCCATGTCAGTCTGTGGAAAAAAAGGAAGATTAGGCCCACAGATTAAGGTACAACAAAATCATAATTACAAGGTTTCTGCGCAGGACACAGATTGCCAAATGAAAGCTTAATATTTAATCAAAGCATCAAGATATTGCTGCCAAAACCAAACTGAGATTTCATTTACACTATAAAAACAAATATTTATGCCCAACAAAACAGTCGGTTAGAGTTATCACATCTAATGAAATTAGATACTACGGTTAGTAATGGTAATTAGATTTTCTCTTGAGGAGTAAATACAATTACGTAATTGTCTCCTGCTGGAGTTTTTTTAGTGTTCAGCTTTTTCATGTCTTGATTATGTTGGAGCCTTCACATATGTCTCATGACAAATACCAGCCCTAAATAGAAGTGCAAAATACTCCATGAGTTGTATCACCAAATGTACACTCAAATTATTTGTTGAATACTTTCAATCCAGATATGTCAACGATTTCCTTCAAACACAGTTATGTTAGATGTAATTTAATAACCTTAGAGAACTCAGAGTTCGCTTTTTTAATGCCATTTAGAACATTACTGAGCTTCTTCCTTTGGAATTTAACAACAATAAATCAAGCTGATTTACAAATGCAACAATTACAGTTAGAACAACTTGAATTTTATTTTAAACCACTAAGTGAGTTCTCATAACACAATATTTTATGTCACTTAAATATTCACAATTAATAAGTGAGCAATTATTCATTACAACGCTTACAGAAAACAAAGTTAAAATATTAAAATGTTTATCTTACAAACATGAATTTCATTTAGCGATGACATTAAAGCCCCTTAATTATATCTTAGCGTGTAATTGGGAAATCATTTTGTTTTATTAATCTTAAGGGGGAAAAACTGACATACCTAATGCTTTTATTGGCTCATTAAATAATGAAATCATGCACCAATACGGCATGAACCAGTCTCGACCTGTGAGGAGGTTCTATGTGGAGTTGCTTATAGGTGTTGAGTCAAAGGGGGTAACAAAGCCTAAACAATAACAAATTTGGGCTATAACCACTTAACAGCAAACAAAGATTGACAGCAGTGTTGTAATCCTGCTTAAGGGGATTACATTATATTACTCAAAAGAGTTAAAACCCCTAAAACTATTTAGCTTTTCCTAATTACTGAAGGTGACCTTATCCTTTGTTGGCCTGATAGAGGAGGGGGGGGTCAGCGAGATCCTCCTTTAATTAGCATCAAAAAGTTTTCAACCACGCACATGCAACTTCATTCAGTAGTGAAACGTTTTAAAGATAGTCTTTAGTTTTCTTCTCATATCTGATGAGGTTTTCTTGCACACGTCCAGACAATTATTATTGACACTTCAGCTGGAGGCTTTTTTTTATTAACTATGAACTGATTCAGTTTTTTTTTATATTCAATTCTCAACAATGTTCGGCACTGGAGAGAAATCTATAGTTTCTTTCTTGTTAGCTCAATACTAAGGTACGAAAGGTAACCTTGAAAGAACCAAGAACTCGAAATGACTGAAGCATTTGCATCACTAATAGCCGCCACTGTTCACTGTGATACAATACAATGAATATACAGACAGTATCTTGTGGATTTCTTAAGAAGAACTATATGTGGAAAATGAAACTTTACTTCAAAAGACTTTCAATCCAAACAATTTTTCCAAATCGGAGATACGTTATGGGGCTGACCACCTTTGTCCACTATGGTCCTGTCCTCTAAGTCTAACTAGACCTACGCTGTCGTCCGTGACAGCAAGGGTATATCCCCCGAAAAGTCCCCCTTCCCCTTCGTTGTATAAGAAAACCCCCTGATTGATTTTACAACGATGGAAAATCAATCAGGGGAAATCGAACAAATTCTAAACTATGAGATTAAAATGTGGGTAAAATATAATAAAAAACAAGATGAAGAAGATAATATACCAGAATAATATACCAGAAAACTTTTTGCGACAAAAGCTACCCCTAGTGAGGGAAATATGAACTACTAGGGTAGAATATGATATTTACAAGATAGGTATCGTGACAAAGTGGTGAAATTGTTAAATACGTTCATTTTTGTATTTTGATAATGTAAGCTATGGTGAAGTGTCTGCAGAGTCTATTGTGGTCAAGAAGTTTGTCATTTGTCAGGGTAAGGAGAGCTGGTGAGTTTACCTACCCTAATGGTAGGGTCTTGAGTAGATGGGCGCTGGCTGAGGAAAGTCTATTCAACCAGTCCATGGTGGCTCTTCAGGGACCAGCTTCATTACGGTGTAGCTGACTGCACCTGATTACTTAAGCTGCGTTGAGTTTGTTCAGTTAAGCAGACTTGATTGTTTATTTATCTTTATCTTCTGGGTTTTGATTTTGTAAGTATTTTTTGAATGCACCTCTGACGATTAGCGAATTTTCGTATATAAACACCATTTTTTTTGATACAAGAATTTACCTCCTACCCAATTCCTACCACTCCGGCCCGGCCTACCGCAGGGATCCTCGAGTCAATTCACATGCACCAAATTGTCGAATAAATCCTACCATATTTTGAGAAATTATGAGCAGAAAACTTTTGGAGATAAATCTCCCCCTAGTATCAGAAATATACAAAATAACTCTCTTTGAGTGTGTCTACTAAATATGAGACTGCAGCCAGCAGCATGGTTTGCTCCGCTTTAAGATTTGAAACTGAGGGATACCAGGAAACATACCAGTCTTAAACAACAATATACCAGTCAAAATTAACATGTGCTATTCTGTTCGTGTAATTTGCCCAAGAGTGGAAAGATGATTTCTGTTTCACAGATAGTTGACTGAAGGACTATAACTTGGACAGAAGCTTCAGCTTGCTAGCCAAGTTATAGTCCCTCTATCCAGATAATGAGGTTAGTCTGGTAAAATGGAGGAGAACTTTGGGTAGGATGCTTTCCACAGTCATAGATATCGCTCAACGCTGGCATCTACCCAGCAAAACACTGAGGAAGGGGACATTAAAACCTGAGCTGATGGTAAAGACATTAAAGCCTATATAGGACAGGACCCTTCTGAGGTCTTTTCTTATGTTATATCTGGCTAATGATGTTCGCCCCGTTCTGTCTGAAGGACAAGATTGCCTGATCTGGTAGATTGTTCCTGACATTGTAAGTATATAAACATCCAGCTGGGTCTGAACGGCAAGGTTCTGTGATGAGACTCGCACCTGAGCGCGCCGGGATCTTGTCTGTGATAACAGATCTGTCTGTAATAAACCCATATATATATATATATATATATATATATATATATATATATATAAGAAAGACAACTGAGACTCTTCAAGATATTTCATTTTCTTTAAATGGTCAGAAGACAAACATTTTCTTCATCACTGATATTTCAGTACTTCAGTCTGTCCTGTTGTATTTTCACCTGGGGAGAAATAAAAAAAGGAGGAAGAGAGAGCAAGAGCAAGAGAGAGAGGGAGAGAGGGAGAGAGAGAGAGAGAGGGAGAGAGAGGGAGAGAGAGAGGGAGAGAGAGAGAGAGAGAGAGAGGGAGGGACATGAGCAGCAACCTTGGCTGTGTTTATCCTATTAGCTGGTAATCTCCAGACTTGACAAATCTACAGCCATTTAAACTTGGCTTTATGTGAAACTCTAAATGTTGTGTTGAGTTCCCCCCCCCTTAGGAGGAGGAGGAAATCACTATGTTACACATTTTGAATAATGCCCAATTAAATTAAGACCCATTTCTTCATCGCCTGCATTGACCCTGATTCAGGTAAATGGGATTATTTGGGTTAATCTTAAACTCTTAATGGGATGCAACAGTATATCGGAGTGGGTGGCCATTTGTAAAGCCACACAGGATTTTAAAACTAGACATTTGACGACCATAACAACGGTGTCTGCTTCTAAAATCAGGATTGGAGAAACTGAATTAAAAATGATTCAAATACGCATGGTTATCAAGGCAAGTTGTATAATATTCTCATGGGAGAGCCGTTTCCTAGCATCCCGCTCCACAACAAACCCAGTCACATATCATGTATTCAATATACATCTTTATTCAAACAAGAAAACAGGTTTTAGAGTCCACTTTCACAAGTGTTTATGTCTTCTTCTTCTTTGTCTCGTGTTCGTCCTGTTCCCATTGTATAGATTGTTGTTAATGAATAAATAATTAAATATTTCAAAATGGTGATTTATGCAAATCTGCCTTTGTCGCTGTAAATATTTGAAGCTCAGCTGTTCTATTGGGATCAAAATGTGTTGTGGACAAGGTCAAAGTACATCATTGTGTCATGATTTATAAAGATGTGTAATATAACCCAAAAAAAAAAAAAATCTAAACATTATCATTATTTCAGACACCACATACAAAAAAATCTAGAACATCAAGCGAACCAAACGGAAGGTTGAAACACTCAGACGGGACTGCATTTTTAATGTAAAGGTAAGATTTGTGTATTGTTACTTATTGATCTTACACCTGTGGAAACATAGCTGTCTGGTTTTACAACAGAGAAAAAAGAGAACTTTATACAACCAATAATAATCATCATATATGTATCAAGTAACTGTTAGAAGCATTGCTGGCTGGGAAAAATCTATTTCATGCATAACTGATCTAATCAGCGTGGCGCAGTGGGAATGATGGGGCAGCCCGGTTTCCACTAGAAATACTCTGATTATATTAAAGTGATTCTTAACTGCTGACCGATAAAGAGATAAAGATGGCTGCATGACCAGGCTAATTTTTTTTAAATTATTATTATCGCATAGATGATTATTTTTAGGGCTTATAAGAAGAGTGAAACCTTTTTAGGTGTTAACATTGTGCCAGAATGCTAGATTTATTCCCACAGCTCACTCGGAAGAAGCCCACAAAGTGTTGGAATTGATTTCTTTCATTCTCTCTTCCTTGTCTTGCTCATTATTCACACTAGGACGACCCCTTTGGCCGCTCACATGACAGAGCACTTCTCCTCCGCTTTGCTCTTCAGCTCGGTGACTGTAGCCGAGGCCTTCTCCTTCAGCTGGTCCATATCCATGTTCTGCAAGTTTTGAAACTGGCCCATGATGGAGTCCTTGCCCTCTTCCTCAGTTGCGTCCTCGTCCACCATTTTGAGCAGCTCCTCGGGCACATCCACGTCGTCCCCGGCGATCTCGATCATGTTCTCGTCCTGCTCGCTCTGCAGACCACAATATCAAAGCACAAAGCATGCTGATGAAGCTTAAATATTTTAGTCTTACTGATGATGAGGACAAAGAAAACTCCCCCTTAAAGGTTCTTAAAGGTGGTGAATAATTCTACTTAGACTTTGTTCCATCCACAACATTTATAATTCAACAATAATTCTCCGGAGTGACATTTGAATCCAAACATTATAGGGTATGATTATATAATGTTATATTATATTATATGATCATGACATTTCACAAAATCTTAAATCAGATAATAACCTATCCTAATATATAATATCATATTATCATATCATGACAAATCATATAATAAATTAGAATATCTGATATATTGAATAGCATATGATATCATATATGATTATATATGATGATATTATAGTAATTATAGTAAATATTATTATCAGAGTTTGCATTCAAATAATAAGCAATCCACCAGGTAAGGTGAAAACAAACAAAGAAATGATGAATTCAAGGATCAAGTAGCTGTACTCAAGAATGTTCTATTGCCTTTTTTTCCCCCGCACCTACATTAGAAATGCTAAGCATTCAAAACGTTCAATCCAACTGTATAATATTTAAAGTAGTCCTGCAACAGTTACTACCGCGGCTGCTTTAAATGTCAATCTGTGGAATTATCGCAGCCCTGCCTTAGCCTTTCTCCTCCCAATGCCAACGATAGTCTGAAGATCTCTTGAATAGCACCGCAGAAGACTATAATGCTATAAAACACCACGATGACAACTTCCTGTCTCTGCTCATCCAGAGATAGACTTGAATCATTAGATAAAAGTATAAAAACAACAACACATAAACATTTACATATACAGCTCACACCTAATAGCATGAACTGTGTCTGTGCAATCGTCTAACAGTTCATAGGAAAACCGCAGCAACTGGATCCTTCAGGTGCCTTATTGTCGTTGGAAATCCAATTAAAATGCATATTGAACTTCTAATGAATCATTTCATTGTCATTTGCTCTTTTTCAAGATTCCATGCAATGTAAACATCATTTAAGGGAAGTAATTAGATTTACATTTGTAGCCTCCTGCTATTGTCCCAATCACTTGTGCGTTGCTTCAATTTATAAGACAGGGCAAAGATGTGTGGCCATTGTTTAACGCGGAAAACTGGGTGGTGACTGCAACCAAGGTCACCACTGCATTCATGTTAATAAAGCCGTGGTATAGAAGAGCATTTTTGTACATTGAGTTTGCAGTTTCTCCAAGAAAACATAACAGTTCCTTTCCAGAATGTTTAACCATAAAATTATTTCTAATATTATACAAAACCTGGTACTAATCCAAAATCCCAACATACCTTTTTAGGTCTCTCCATTACAGCTTATTTTCCTTTTAGGGTCCTCTAAAATTGTTTTTTTTACACCCGTTTAAGTGGTAGTAGTAGTATTGCTCTTCTTAGAACCATTGATCCCTGCTCCCTAATGCTTCCAGGACACCTGCTCAGTGGTATTTGGCTTTGTAAGACTCAAGGTGCAATAAGGGACACATTGGCTAACGTCTCCAGGACGCGGTCTTTCTCACTAATCTATGGCTTCCAACTCCTGTTGTCCTTGCTGCAGCTGCTGTTAGATAAAGGTAACCTCAACCATAAAGCAGACATTCGTTGCTCTACCTAGAGAGTCAGGAGGGCACCTAATGGGATATTTAAATAAGGAGTATTGATTATAATTACTGGTTGTTTAAAGAAAAAAGAAATTTAGGAGAGGAGTGTATGAGTTAATGAAAAATAGAAAGCTATGCTTGAACTAAATATATTGTTCTACTACCCACTACTGTATATAACAATCTATAAAGACCATGCAAATATTCCAAACAGTTTATTACCGTCTATAATGTTGTTGTGAGCAGTGTTTATAATTAAGGCTGGATAGTAATGGATTACAAGTAATGTGATTACTTGTAATCAGACTATAATTTGCCAATGTCACATTCAGAAAAGTTTGATTAGAGTACGATTAAATTAGCAAGGAATGAATTGAATAAATTATCAGCATTTTGACTGTGTTACAAGAGGCCATGTGGACACTACAAAAAGAATCCTGCATGTTGTGTGATTCTGCTTTATTTTTAAGTAATTCAAAAGTAACAGGATTATGTTAGATTATATTAATAGCCCTGATGCTTTAATTTAATTGACTAGACATAAAGCAGTCTTCTTCATAAATCATCATCACACATGGAAGTTGGTCTGGAGATAATAATTGTCATATAAATATCAATAAATCATAGTGAAAAAATTAAAAATAAGAAATAGTAATAAGAACATTGAATGAAATACAAATTAATGAAATATTAAAAATATATAGATAAATAAAAATAATAAAATATAACATAATAACAAAAATAATGATAAATAAATAAATAATGCCAATATATTACAGCACAGTAATATTAATAAAAATATGCCTTCATAGGAAAAGTTTATCAATGTGCAGTATTTCATTGACAAATGCTGGACGTGTCTTTATACTGGCTTAAAGTCTATGGTGGGTTGTTAAGCGCTTATTACATATTTCTATAGTACTTAAAAACGCTATATTGGGATAAAACGTCTTTACCTTTGGCAGCCTGTATTTTTCTCTCAGGCACACCCTGAGTGTTGCCCTCTCTGCCTTCTTGTGTAAGAAGTCTGCATCTCTCTCCATCCTGAAATATAGATAAAAGCAAATTATTAGCACGGCCAGCTTCAGTGAAGAATAGCAGATCATCACAGGTAAAAATGTTATTTTATCTTTTTTAATTGGAAAGTTTGTATCTGAATATGAACATAAACACCTTCACATCTTAATCTTAAAAAATCATTTTCATTGTGTGTTCTAGTTTTATGCATGACTTACAAGGGTTTCAGGTAGAAATACAAGTGTGCAGGTGTACAAAGGTGCAGAACTGAACATAGTATAAAAAGTGACTGGTGCAGGTTTTCCACCTAGAAGGTTTTCGGTTATGTCTCGTGTGAAACCTAAAGTCAAAATGTTGAATTATTACTTATGTGAGTAAACTTGTGTAACATATTTACACTGCAAAGATAGCCATGTTAGAAAGAAGCCAGATATTCTTAAAAACGCAGTTGAATTGTCTTGTATTAGGCAAGAATATCTACAAATGAGGTAAGTCCATTGCACTTTGCTCGAGGGCTTAAAGGTAAGTATAATAGTGTAACTACTGGAAGGCCGAGATGAGCATTTAGACTGCAAAAAAATGTAATGCTTTAAAAACTTTCAAAATCTAGACCTGCATCTATGGGTGTGTAAAATGTAGCTCAATATTAGCTGGAATAGTTTATTATAGTTTTATTAATATTGATTTTATTAAACAAATTTATTTTCAGCGAATTCCTTATTTTGCAGTGTAATTTATATCCCCAGATCTTTTCCGGAATCTAACCACCCAATAGTTTTGGTTGCTAATCTTCACCAAACTGCAACTGTCATCTGTAGTCGGCCACAGCAGGCCAACTACAGATTGCATGTATATGTGTATTTAGTCTAACGAAAATCTACTACTACTGAGAAAGTCCCAGTCGATAAGTACAATTTTTTTTTTTCATATTAAAGCATTTAAGGACAGTACAATGTAACTTGAGACAACCAACAGAAAATTCAAAAGATTGAGTTAATCTAATTTTATTATTTTATACATGATTTTTTTTTTTTTTTTACTGTTAAACACATGATTGACCAAATATTTTGTCATTTCATGGTAAATTTCGAGAGTCTAAGATATTAAGTTAATAAATGGTACAAAGAAATAATTTCCCCGGTTCTTTTTTCTTGGCAAGGATATTAAAGAGTTGAACTTTAAATCAATATAACAAATCCAATTTGTTTAAGTCTCTTTGATTTCAAAAGGTCTGCACTTGGTGAGACCCTAAAAATTCCAGTATTTTCATGGTGAGACTCCCGCACTTTCCCTTATGCCTACTATGTCATCAGCAAATTATACATTTTTAAAAAAACATATTCTGGACGGGGGGTTTATATATGCACATATTACACATATAGATGCAAATATTTTAGGCAGAAATATGTTTCTACTGTGTATATCCATCAAACCTGTATATGGATGATCGTTATGCATGACTAGATATCTAATATGATAACCGCTGTTCCACTGACGTCATTTCCCGGACATGAAAGTGGAGAGGGTTGATTTAATATTGTAACTAATACAGACTAACTTGATCGGATTGATGCTGTAAAATCTGGCCTGAATCATAAACATCCAGTTTATTTCAATATTAAAAGTTTTTTCATTCAACAATTTCAATAAGGTCATTAAAAAAATACCAGGAATACCCCTAAACGTCTACAAATTTCTTTCAATGTAGAAAAAGCTTCCTAAAATACTTAAATAAATCAGGTAAACATAATTTTAAATAATTTGTTTAGTGTTTCATCTTAAAATTTTCTGTACAATCCTGAAATGTTTTTACATTTTTGTATTCTCTTTGCTCAGATATTTTGAAAAAACTGAAAAGTCTCTCGAAATCCAATCAATAAATGCTCTTGATGTAAAAACGGATTATTGAAGATCATTTATCCAGGTCCAATATGACCTTTACCCTCTGTGTGTTCTTGTGGAGTAAATTTAGTGAAAGAAAAACCACTGCTGTGACCTTCAGGACAGATGCATCTCTTAAAATTGAAGTTAGCACGTGAAATGTACAAATATATATAAATATGCGACGGTTTGCTCTTGGTGGTGGTAAGTTAGAAAAATAGTGCACAAAAAGGCTAAAAGTAAACAGGGAAGGGTTGTAGTGCAGGAGAGCGGCTTGTCAAGGTCAGAGTATTCAGCCATACTGTTCCTCATTGGGTCAATGACGTCAATTCAAAGTGGGGAACACTCCATGTTGCTACTCACTTCTCCTCCACTAACTGTTTTTGATATTCCTCATACTCCTCTCGTGTCATCCCTGCAGCTTTGGCTGGATCTGATGGGGTGGCCTCCTCTTCTTTGTCACCTCCGCCTCCAAGACCGATTCCTGACAGGGGGTTCCCAATCATGCTCTTGATCAAGAAAGCCATCGTGACTGTTCACTCTGCACCGACGAGAAGATTTTTGAAGGTGATAAAGATACGGCTCCCTTTATGGTTCCGTTTCTGTTCGCCTCTCAAATCCAGCGGTAGCTCTCTAGCTAACCTGCTTCTTGACTATGGAGCCAAGGACACACTGACAACAAGCAACAGACACTGACACACACACAACATTTCGACCATAATCTGGATTTAATCCTCCCTGCTCCACTATGTTAAGAGGCAGATGACCTGTTTTCTCTCTATTCTTAAATTAGACCTACGTAGATGTTTCTCTTGAACAAAATATACACTTTCATGCATTACTTTAGAGGAACTGGGAGCATAAACCATCATAAAGAGGGTTTCAGATGGGTGTCCTCACTTTGGGGCTGCATATATACTGCTTCCACCCACTGGTGCTTAATCATATTAGTGGAGTAGGAGCCGGCGTGTGTGCAGCTTAGACTGGTGAGGCCCCACAGAGCTGAGAGAGAGAGGAACAGGATTAGAGCCTCGTTTATCCCCCATTGGAGTCATCGTTCATGGTTTGCTATTGTTCAGGGGGAGGATGATTGACGGGAGGGTGAGAGATGGGGTTTGAGACAGCTCACGTTTTATTTCACCCTGTTACTACATCCGCATTTGTTAGCTCGGTGAAAAGCAATCAAATATTTCAGAAATGCTCCTGAACCAAATATTTCTCCCAATATCTTGGATAAAACTTTGAGATAATTCAATTAAAACTACCATGCTCACCTTTGTGAACTCTAATAGGTTTGGTACAATGCTCAAAAAAAATGAAGGGAGAAATTAATATCTCAAAGAAAGAAATATTAAAGTTGAAAAGCTTCCTTGTTATACACTGTGGAATTCATTTGGAACAAAATGACAAGAGAGGTTACTGGAAATCAAAATCATAAACCATAGCGGGCTGGATTCAAAACCTGGAGGTCTGTGAGAACCTCCAAGGACATGCCTCCTCAGACCATCAGTGACCCACCACCAAACCGGTCCTGCTGTCTGATGTTTCAGGCAACACTACGTTCACCATGGCATCTCTTGACTCTTTTGTGTCTGTCACATGACCTCAGTGTGAACCTGCTCATATCTGTGAAAAGAACTTGTCATAAATGAAGAGCCTACCCATTTTAGTGTTCTCTGGTGAGTCAATCCAGCTTTATGGTTCTGGACTGTGAGCACAGGACCCAGCTCCTGTGCTCACAGGTCACCCTCATGGAGTCTGTTTCTGACAGTCTGGTCAGAAATGTGCTCAACACTAGCTGCTGGAGATCATTTTGTAGGGTTCTGACAGTTCTCCTTCTGTTCCTCCTCACACTGAGGAGCAGATAACAGTCCTACTGCTGGGTTGTTGTTCTTCAACAATCCTCTCCAAGAATTGTTTTCTGTATTTCACGCTCTAAGAACCTGTAATTCTAAATAAATTCTAATCCCTATGGAATGTCTCACAGATATACAGTGCTCCTGATTTCATCTATTTCTGTGTGTATCTCAGAAAACCGTGTTCTAAACTGTGTCGAACAAAATGAAACATGAAGCAAAGAAAAACTGAGTAAACAAAAAATTCAAGATAACATTGATCATTTTATTAAATATGGCAAGAAATATTATACGATACGAAAATGACTAGTGTGAAAAAGAATTATGCCTCACTGAGCGCATTAGCATGTGTGAGCCTCTAATTCAGACGAGCATTAATGTTCTTCAGCGTTAGCACTTGCTTTCTCCTCACCACTCTCCAATGGGTACTCTTTTTGTCAAGTGTATTTAGAGTCATGACCTCTGGCCCCGTTGGGAAAGATTCATGTATCTCCTAAGATGCAATTTCCTGAATGATCCCTCACTGCACTCTTGGAGTAATTTTAGAAGTTCAGGTCTTTCTCAAAGCGCTATGTGGAGCTACCCATTAAGCTACTTGCACGTACTTGTTTGGAGTTTTACCAGACTGGTGTATTCCGGTTCCCTTCTTCCTCGTCTCTTCTGGAATTTCTACTGATTTTGTCAGCTTGCTGCTGGTGAGAGCTACCAGACAAAGTCATGACTCATCATTTGCTTTGAACGCCGCTGATCATAATCATACCAGGGTGTGTTCATTCAGGCTGCAGCTAGTTTTAGAGACTGGAAGTTGTTTGATCATTCGATGTGGTTTGTTTGACGTGATGTTCGCAGGATTTCATTTTATGAAACTTGGTGAAAGGGTTGGTCAAGTGACCAAAAAAGTAATTACATTTTGGTGTAGATCTGCATTAAGGAGCACAATGTTTTTTAACATGGTAAGATGAGGCTTTTTTTGTTTGTCAATTATGAGTTCTTGATAGATTGGTTTGAATTTGGGTGTAAGTGTTGGGGTTGATTTGTTTTGTCAGTGTGTAAGTAATCCCTGATAAGGTTTTCTTTCGCTGGAAATGTAATCCAGTCTAATCTAAGTTAAAAAAAAAAAAAAGGCATATCGATCACATTTTACACAGAACAGACCTTCAAAATATTTTATTATTATTATGATTATAAATGCTACTAACTGAATTTTCAACTAGTGTCATCATTTGATTAAACTAAGTGGGGAAAAAAGTCTTGTATCCATCCTTTTATCTGGTCCAACATTCATCTGTGGTATTTCAAGGGTGCACTATTCAGCACGCCTCACTCCTCCAACAACGTTCATGAAAATCCATCACTTCTTTTATGTGTAATTGATAAATATTCTAATAAAAGCTCCACATTAAAGGAAGTGAAATAAATGAATGGCTCCTCTCTTTCTTCAATGCCCTACACTTCTACCCAGTTTCATGGTGATCGTTCATGTAGTTTAAGATTAATTGACAAAAATAGTGACAGATAAACTATCTTGGATAGTGAAAGATGAAAAAAAAATCTTCCCCTCTAGCTAGACCCTTCCTAATTTTAATAGGTTTATCATTAAGTGGTTTTTGTGCAATACTGCTCATGATAGGAATACAACGCGCGGGCACCAGTAAACACATGTGGATTGCCAGTTAGTTCAAACTAGCATGCTGACATGCCATGATGGGGTACATTAAAGACATCACAGATAACATTAGCATGCTAGTTCAATCTTGCAACGCTGTTAGTTTGCAGAGTATAAGTAGGTTAATAAATCTCTGTAAAATACTGTGATAGTATGACTTATTAATATATATGTCAACAGAGAGACTTTTTGTATAAAGCATCCATAACAGTGTATGAAAGTGTAATACAAGCGTCATAACAATCTGTGGTTTGTGACAATGGTTCAGTTATTCTGGGCCACACCAACTTTACATCCGTTGAGGATGTTCCCTCAGGAGAGATGGAAAATACAGGAACAAGCACTTTCATGTTTGTGTAATAACTCCTGAGTTTATAAATGAAACCTAGCACAGCTATACTGGATCCCAGCTAATATAGTGGATTATTAGCTATTAGATATAAGGGTTTTCATCTATGGTTTGTAAATGAAAAAGGTATGCGCTACTTTGAAGGCCCGCGTCTGTTATTAGAAAATAATTAATATTATTACTACTACTACTGCTCCTAATAAAAATAATATAATATTTCAATATTATGATTTTTATGTCACCATCTTAGCTATGAGACATATTCTATTTACTTACTCACTGCTCTTCTCCACTGGTGCAGTTTGTCTTGTGTGTCAATCTTGTGCATCTTGTGTGGCGTGTGTCTCACGTGATAAAATACTCGGGCAACATGGTCATCTTTGTTTTCCCTTTATGTAGAACAATTCTGACATGTTTCACTAAATCAAACAGAAACAGATTTCTGTTTTTCTTCTTCTCTCTGCTTGTGTTCATTGCCAATAGTTCAGCATTGTTGAATACAAAAACTGCACATTTCAAAAACAGTTTTTTTTTTTGTCACTTCAGCTTCATGGAATGAGAATTTGTGGCATATTACAACTCCAACCAAAAATACTGTAAGGAATAAGTCTCACCAGTCACACCAGCATTCACGCGCAACAATTTACTGATCAAATTAAAAATCTTCAAATAATTAAAACAAACCTCTTCAAAAAAACAAACAAATTTTCAAGTACAATAACTTAAAATCTGACAATAATCAAAGCAAAAACAAAATGATCAAAATTGACATTCCCTCATTTAAACTTTCCTTTGAGAAAAAGGATTTCATCAAAAGAACTTCTTTGCTGCTGCTTCTTGTTGACTCCTACGAGAGAAAAGAGATATAAATATTAGAGCCTTGGTTTTCAAACCTCTTTCAATAATCTACAACATTTTGAAAAATCCTTCATCGCTAATCAGCACAAAAACATTTCATAGGAAAAAATACTTTGATTTAAACAAACAATTAAACAATGTGTTTATTTATTAACACTTGCAAGCTACACTGACAATGTTTGCAGTTCATCACTAAATTAATAACGAACTCATTTTTTTATCCAATGTATTACTATTTGGGAATTGTGTTTTACAATTAAAAATAATTCACGAAGGCTTCACTGCCTCTGGGAATGCAAAACAGTTCAGAAATTCTAAAAGGCATTATGTGTAGTCTTTATTGAAGCCATAGGTTAACAAGTGTCAGCAAATCTACCGTTATTTGTTTTGTATTATTTTGTTTTTTGTTATTTTTTAACATTGCTGCTTTTTGGCCAGGTTTTTATATAGTTATTATTTTTATTTACTTTATTGATGCTTTTATCTGCTTTAACTTTGTAGCACTTTGAGATTTGATCCAAATGTAAAGTGCATTATAAATAAAATGTATTATTATTATTTATTATTGTTATGTTTACTCTCTGACACAGTATGAAGAAGTTCTAATCCATCCCTTTTAATGCCGGCACAGAAGCCACGATTTTAAAGTGGAAAGGAGATGACTCTCTGCTTCAATCTTTGTATGGAAGTCATTGGTTTCAGAAGCTTTTTCTGGGAAGCTACATCCATGGAGGAACTCTGGGAGTGAAATGCAATTTGGATTGTAGTGTAGAGTTACTGCGGTCACTTTTTTAGAAAGTTTTGTGATGTGTTTAAATATTTATATTACCAAACCAAAAGTACTTCATATTATATATACATATATCATTTTTACGTACCCGGCAAAGTAGCCAAAAGTACCCTCATGGTACCCCCATTAGAGAAACATCGCTTTAGATAGAGGTTTATATCTAGGTGCATAATGTCAATCAAATATAAACAATGAGGTCTTACTTGTACATGATGTATAAGAAGAAGAGGATTGACTGGACGACAATGAAGATTATAAAATGAACAGTCGATAAACAGGATGGCATAGGGGGCACCTCAGGGCACTTCACGACTTTCTCAGCAGGGTTCTGTGCACAAAAAACATGCAGAACAAATATAAGCCCCCTGAATTCTGATCAGTTTAATCATATAGCATACAACCTCTTCCATACCTGAGCATTGCGTTGAACTAGTTGCTCCACATCCCTTTTGACCATGTGCAGATGTTCCTTGATGTCGTTAAAGTGCTGAATGGTCTCATACGTTCCAATACCGCCTGCGTTACCCTGCTGCTGTGTTGAGCCGATCTGTTTCAGGGACTCGTAAAAGGAGTTTCTGCAGCAGAAAAAGAGGAGATACATTGTACGTACTGGAGAACACCGGTCTCAAAAAGCCATCAATAATGAAATAAATCATCTTTAAGCTGGAACGTATTTACTTTAATAATACGATTCACGGGTTGAGGGAATTTGCGTTGAAAAACATAGTGTGCAGTAAATATGCTATGTGGTATCATTTATTAACATCAATACAATTTGTCCAAAATTAATCTTTTAATCCCCATTCTCTAGAGGCTTCATATTCTCAAAGTTTGAAAATAGGAAATTATCATCTGATAAAAAATGTCATGATTGCTAAATTAATCCCTTATAAAAACATGTTCTTACAACAGATTACTTGTGCAGGAGGTTAAGGCACAGCCCACAGTGGAACATTATCTGGGCTATGGAAACCAGAGTCTTGCTATGATGCTAAAGACACAAATAAAGTAATTGACAATGGAACCAAATCATTTGCTCATTTTGAATTCATTGCATTCTTTGATCAAGAGTCTGTCTGTGTGTGATTAAAACAAGCATTGGACATTAGATTAGACAACTTTGTCTTCTTTTATATTTCTTCTTTGTAATTGCTTGACATAATATATATAACCAGTAGAAACATTTTTTCGGTTTTTGCTGTAGATTTGGATTGTACGTACAGTAGATCAATTCCTACGTAAACCTCTTTCTTTAAAAGATCAAGGAAGAGAAGGTGGTGTGAAAGAACAGACACTTCTTGTTTTGTCTATGAGTATCTGTACATTACAGTTAAAATTTCAATGCAGTGATGTCCAAAATGAGTGCACAATAAAAGACGGATAAAACACAGATAACAACTAAAACAACTAAAAAAAGTTTAGTGTTTCTAAACTGTGAAAGATTGTTGTTGATGATAAATGAGCATAATGTGCCTCTTCCACTAAGAATCTAACTATCCATTTATTTGGACCGATGTATCGATACATAAATGACAGAGTAGTATCATTGCTAAGTGAAAGAAGGAGATCTTCCTTTCACTACCGCTTCATTTTGAAAAGCTGAGATCATTTCCAAGAAAATAAATTTGCAGGTCTAATCTTACAAATGCTTGTAGATGAGATAATTTGAATATTTATTTCCCTCACCTGAAAAAATGCACGAAGTGAAATATTTTCCATTTCTGAGTAAAAGTCCAAACAGTAAACAGTTTTTACCTCTGAAAAAAAATTGTAAAAAATAAAAGTGTAAGGAAATACTGATAATTTATTGAGTTGCACTGGCTGCAGGAATATCAGCTGCTCTGTCTAAACAGTGCTGAAATGAAAGATTTGCACGGAGGTTAAAACTCAACTGTAGTCATTTGTTGGGAGATCAGAAGTTTAAAATCAACAGTTAGTAAAAAATATGTATATAAATGATATTTGAAAAGTAAATTAGCTGCACAAGGACAATTTCTGCAATTTAAAACAACTTGATTGCTTTGTCAGTGCGCCTTGACAATCATTACTGAGCTGAGCTGATTATTATTAATAATTCACAATTATTTATGTATTTTTTCTTCTTTTATGGACAAAAGCAAAAAAGACAGATATAGCAGATTCTTCTATAACTAATTGTGTTACAAAATTATACTAATTAGATTGTATCATAGAAACACAGGCCAAGTTTAATTAATAAACTAAACTACGTAATTAAATCCAGGGTGTAACCTGCCACTGCCCTTTCAGCTGGGATAGACTCCAGCCCTCGGACCCTGAACAGGATGAGTGGCTACAGACAATGAATGAATGAATGAATGAATGAATGAAATCCAAATCAATCCATATCATCGTATCTGCAAGTCTGTATTATTTTCCAAAGCATCAGTATAATCACGATTCAAATGTTGAAAGACATCCATACAAACCCAGTAGAACTGAGATATAGAATTAAGGTCTTTCATTCACCATTTTAAATGAACAGTTTCAAATTTTTGGAACAAATATGAAACTGCAAAGATTCAATCCACTTTGAAGCTTATCTGCTAAATATGAAGCTAAATTTAGCAACCAATAAAACGTTATGAAAATGAGGTAAACTGATTGCAATTTTCTTTGGCAATCACCGAGCTCCGATTTTTATAGTCTGACCGGCTGATACCTATTCAGCTTTTTTTCTTTAAAGTTTTAAAATCATAATGAGTAATTTATTTTAAGTGCTCTTATTTTGAAGGCTCACAGGGGAACTAAGCCTGGTCCACATTTTGTATGTGTTCTGACCTGTTGAAAGTAGTGCACGCTTGGTCCTCCCCGCCGTGTGTTCCTTAAACCAATTGTATGATTTTTTGAAAATAAAACTTTGTTAGCCTTGTTCAGTCCATCATATGTTATGTGTTGACTTTGTTCAGGGACTTCAGGGCTCGTGGCTAGATCTGTACTTTTGCTTGCTTAGCCTCTCTGCTAACGTTAGCTTCTTCAAACTTTGTATGTTCCTCTGGGTGATTAAATATGAAGTGTAGGATTGAGTTCAATTGAATTCCGAACATGTTGTTCCTCCACAGCTTATTTAGTCCTTACTGTTTTTACAATTTGCAAACTTTGTGTTTTCTTGGAGATTATTGTAGCTGTGGTAGCTCATGTTTTGTGTGCGTGTTCGGCACGAGTATAACTGGCATGGAATCGGCTGAATGAGGCTGATTCCATGGCCTCCCGGCGGCGGTTAATCGGCCGGTCGATCGATCGGTGCACCTCAATTTTAAAAAATTTTTTTTTATTGCTAATCTCTCATATATCAAATTAAAAATACAGTTCTAGTGGCATCTGTGAAGGTAAAAAATCAACAAATTAGGTTGACTTTTTTCTAACAATTACAAAAGAAATGCGTAAAATTGGCAACTGCTGCAATGAGGTTAGATTTATATTTTTCATTTTAATGTCAGCTGGGATAGGCTCCCGGCCCCCCGCCACCCTTAGCAGGATAAGCGGTTGATATGAATGAATGAATTTTTTTATCGTTGCATCAGAAATGTCTATACATAATCCCCTAAAAAGATGTTAAAACCATGGCTCACCAGTAATAAAATATGCATTTTGTTTTGTCCGTCTGTATCATGACTTCCAATTTCATCAGTAAAAGTTGTAAAAATACAGTTTGAGCTGTTATGAGGAGAATACAAATGGTGTAAGTCTGGATCATATTTCTCAACAAAAAGCAATTTCTTAAAGTTGATTACTCACATGAAGAAAGCAATAAGTTTCCCTTATAATCTTAACAAGTCTAAGACGATTATATAAAAAAACTAAATGACCGAACAAATGAAAGGAAGCAGGAAGGCCCTGTGGAAGGATTGTGAGAAGAAATCAGCTGGAGGTAAAGCATGTTTTTCCTGTAAATGACAGATGTATTTAAAGACTACTAATCTGATAAGGACAAAACGGTAATAAGATGTGGCCTTTTCTTGCTCACCCACATGGCTGGAGTCTGGACAGGGTGGACAGGGATGACACATAAAAAAAACTAATATGTTTCACAGAGTGGGGGAACAAATCTCCCTTGAGAAAGTAAGTGAGCATTTATTAAAGCCTACATCTAATCTTTATCTGCTACTAGTGACCCATTTTTGCTCCCAGTGCCGTCTTTGAATATTTAGAGAGTCTAAGATGAAGTCCTATCATAAACTCTGCGTGTAAGAGATGGGTCAGGATAAACTGAGAGCTTAATCTACAAGTAATACAGATCAGTCGTGCACATTAGCACATTAGAGGGAGCAGCTGCAGCCTTTTTTTTTTTTTTATAGTGTCTGAACTTATTTACTGTGTCAATCAGCTTACTCCTGTCACCTCCTCGTCTTAGGCCATTTGGATAATATGCTTTCTTGAAATTGAATCGTGACAGAAACATTCACCCTCTCCCTACCATCTATATGATATGATTCCCTTAGAGAAGTGTTTGTGTTGAAACTGCAAATGAGACAG
Source organism: Lophius piscatorius (assembly GCA_009660295.1). Lineage (NCBI taxonomy): Eukaryota > Metazoa > Chordata > Actinopteri > Lophiiformes > Lophiidae > Lophius > Lophius piscatorius. The sequence continues at coordinate 18,389 of VRLP01004380.1, read as the reverse complement.
TAAGTAAGAGTTTCAGTCTGTGTGAGTAATGGGCCAACGATATGAAGATGAATTCAAAGTAATTTGAGCATGAATGTACGGTTGGATTTAGGGCAAATAAACAGCTTGGTGCTTTTATGATACATGAGGCTAAGAGATTAATGTTATATCAAAAGAAATCTTTAATATCTTGTGATTCTGATTAATTCTTAATGCAGATGGTGGTTTAAATAAAGACAGAAAGAGCCCCAGACAGGACAAACATGCACATAATAAACACTGTTTCTTTGTTTACACAGCTGATTTTTAAGAGACAATAATGAAATACGATTCACATTCAAGGCTTTAACACACGAGTCAGAAAAGTTAACAAGCCGGGAGTTAGATGAATACTTGGACGATAATTCATAACTCCATCACTGTTGAAATGGAGAAAAACATGAATTTAATTCCCCTCACAAATCTAGAAGGTGTTCTGAGCCAGACATTTTTTAAATCCATTGAATGCTCACAATTACTAAGCCCACACATATTTTAGGTTTTTCACAAAAGACAAGCTGTAAATATTACATTCTCTACACCTTATCAGACTTACTTAACATTTTGCCCCAAAACCATCTGAATTTTATCCATGCAAGCACACCGTCAAAAAATCTCTCAAGCTGTTCTATGTTAAAATCAATGCAGGCAGTCATCTCTGTCCAGTATACTTTAATATTGTATTATAGTATATTTTTTTAGTATAGTATTATATTTTAGTATATTGTAATATTTCTAGAGTATTTCCTGTATGGGGTAATATTTATATTGTAGTGTACTATTTATATTTATATTTTATTGTATTTAAATGAAAATGTATATATATATATACTTATATATATTTTCATGGGTGTTTCCGGTCTCTAGTGGTTAGAACCTACCAATGTGGTCTAAAAAAAGACAACTGGTAAACCAATGATGAGTTCATGCAGGCCCAAATTTGCATTGGGAGAGAAGGCTAGTCCGTGTTGTGTGTTCCAACAATAAAGTTTCTGTAAATGTTGAAAAAGTTCAAGCCATACATGTACATATTATATTTCTGTTCTTTATTTTTAATACATTTGCAAAAATTTCAAACAAACTTTTTTCGATTTGTCATTATGGGATAGAATTTGAGGAAAAAAATTAATTTAATCCATTTTGGAATAATGCTGTATGATAACAAAATGTAGAAAAAGTGAAGCGCTGTGAATACTTTCCGGATGCACTGTATACAGCATTTCATATAGTCAAAAATGTAAGCAACACAACTTGTTTTGCAAAAAAAAGTAAAAATATGACTTTGGTTGATTAAAGAGTGAAATAGTCACTCAGAATGTGGAGTCAGAAGTGGAGTCAGAATGTCGACTCATGTTCCCTTATTGTACCGGAATGTAGACTTTTGGAAGGACCTGCTGTTGATTTTCACACAAACTTTTAGGCAGCTGATAAAGCGTTTGAGAAAATGTCCAAACATGTCGAAGGAAGTTCTAATTTACATCAGGTCACAATTTTGCAACTAATAAAAAGTAATTCATATATGTATTATCTATTAAGATGCAAAGACAAAAAAGAAGCAAAATTTTAAAAGCTAAGATCAGAAGTTATTGCTGTGACTGGGCGCGACTGAGTTAGTGAGTGAGTGAGTGAGTGAGCGAGTGACGGTCGAGGGAGTGAGTGAGTGAGTGATTGAGCGAGTGACGGTCGAGGGAGCTGTTCCTGCCGCTGGATTATCAGGCTAACAGGCACCTGTGATGCTGTAGCTATTACATTCTGAGATTAATATGACTGGAGGGATTTAACCGCTGGGATTTCCCTTGTTTTTCTGGAGTATCATGGACCCCATCTTTACGTTTGTTGGTTTGTTGCCAAACAAATGCTATTTTTTAAAGACTGACCAGATACCGACAACAACACAGACCTGTAGCTGTTGTTACTTACCTCAACTCATTCATGTTTTTGAGAACCTCCTGTTGGGTGGCGAGAACAGAACCCAGCTGTTGTTGACTGGCAGCGTCCGGCTACAAGGAAAGACACAAGAGTGGAGGGCACACATAAGATGAAATCTGTTTTTGTTTCTGGATACACAATGAGAATGAGCAGAAGTGTAACTATTGATCAGAATAAAAAATTATTCTTTTCCTGTCCATATCCGGTGTGAACGCATCCTTTTGCACCCTCACCTGTCCCAACTCAGTGTCTGTCCCCTTCTTGGCGATCTCATCGGTGATGACAGAAACGTATCGGCGCTGCTCGTCCAGGATCATTGCGAGTTGCCTATGTAGCTGTTTGATCTCCAGGTGGATCCGGTTCTGGCCTTCAAACACCTGACGAATCTCCCGGTCGTTCACACTCTCGTACAAGTCTTCAACTGAAGTAAATTCTCAATTTAGACTGATTAAAATTAAATCGACAAACCTTTCAAGAGCTTTTGCATATATGCAGGATGTTCAGCCATGTTTCTTTGAGTGCATTAGGGTTGAATTATTTACCCATATATCAATCAATTGATTGATCAAAGCAATGTGTTTTTGAAAATGTTTGCATTAAAATTTTCTTATATATTTGCCATATTTTATTGGTGCCGTAGTCTCAAACTAACTTGGATCTCCTTGGACGTCTGGGTGCTCTTTCTGAAACTCCTCTTTCTTTTTGTCGAGCTCTTGCTGGAAGTTCTGAAATTCCTCTTGGTACTTGTCCTGCTCTTCTTTAGGAATCTCAGATTCAGGTGGGGGCTTCAATGGGAAAGACAGAAAAAAAAACCTCTCTGACCTCAATAGAGGTTGTGTATAAAGCTATGTTGTGCACACACATGCATGCAATACTCACACACACACACATACACACATGCAGACACACACGCACACACACCCACTAACACACACACACACACATGCAGACGCACAAACACACACACACGCACGCACGCACACGCACACACACACACACACACGCACATGATTGGGTAAAAACATGAAGAGCTCTTGGAAAATTACCGGTTGCTGGCCTGGCTCCGAGAGTCTGAATAACAAGAAGGACAAAACATCATGGTCATCTGATGGAGGAAAGAAATTCTGCGTTAGAAAATAACACAAATAAATATATTTAAAACATTGGCAACAGTTTTCCTAACAGCACAGTATTACAAGGGTAATTATTTATGTTATTGTAAGTGTATTATACAATACACTTAAAAATACAAGATTATTTTTTGTGATAGGAAGTCACATGATGGTTATAGGATCTCTATTGGTTTAAGTGTAATGAGGTAAAAATATATATCAGGGTAACAAAAATAGAATAACATTTCTATTACAATGGGAAACGTCAGGTGTTATAAAAGAATACTAAACTTATTATAGTGAGATAATGAAGTGGTAATGCTTTCATAATGGAGTGATATCAGAAACACTCAATTTCTGTTGTTATAGGATGTAGCCACTAGTTATTTTCTTTTGCTTTTTTTAAATCCTACTTTAGACTAAGGAATCCTTGCTGTCCAGAATTCAAGATGAATAAACCAAAACAACAAATCTAATAACTGAATGAATAAAATAGAACTGGGGCGTTTTAGTAAGAGGAGAAGTTGTTGCCTTTCTTTACAAACAATACCCACATTTCTACTCATATTTTGAAAAGCAGCTAAGAAACGTACCTGCTAAACCACCAGTGGCAGCTGAGATGCCAAAGAATCCCTCACTGGGAATGACCATGTTGTCCACCCTGGTGCAGAATTCATAATCCTCTCTGTCTGGAGTGAAACCGTTGTTGATCATCACCTGAGGGGAAAGACAGAACAAACATTCAATTAAAGAAAATACATTGTGAATATGAAGAGATATTGTGATCAGCAACAGAGTCTGAAAAGAAAAGTACAAGTAATAAATATAACCAGCTTGTGTTAAACTCAACTCAACGTACTACAATATATTATTTCTCCTACCGTCAATGTCTTTTTGTAGTATGTTATTTTGGCTTTGACAGGATATGGTTTGTTGCGGAAGTCTCGTAGGCATGTACCAAGGGCCTGTGTGCTGCCGTCACTGGATCAAAACAACAAACAAAAAAAACACAAAAGTTAGATCCACCTGTCGAAGCCACAGACATACACAGACACACTCCGCGTATGCATGATGAATACTGTATGATTATATTTAAAAGATGATCTATGTTTTTGTGAACTCTAAGAAAAAACTGAAATGGCTCAGAAAAGGTGATTTAAAGCTTTCACTGGTCCTGGGGAGATTAGAAAAGATAGAGGATTATTTACTCTCTAAGCAAATATAATCATATTTTCTAATCTTCTTTAAGTCGTTAAAATTTAGCTGGTGATGACATCAGAGAAAGGCAGAAGAAATGTTTACTTACTTCTGGTGGTCATAAACAAGTTTGCCGTTGTTTCCCACAATAATTATAGAAGGGTTATTTTTCTGGAAAGAAGACAAGAAAACAAGAAATGAGCATTAATCTTTATTTCTTTCATGTGAAGACCAAGCGAGGATTTGCTTCTAGGTTATTTGTTCAAAAACATCAATCCAGCACCTGAGCACAAATATGATATAAAGCTAAGGAAGATTTGTTTTGGATGGCACTGACTGACTGTTATGTATGTTCACTGAACGAATCCGCTCATGGTTATGTTTCATTAAAACCTAGTTACTTAAAACTAGTTGATAACGGTAACAATCTAACTGATGCTGTGTTTGTGCAGACATGTGTTTTCTCTGAAAATAACAAGGGCAGACACAAATACAGACTGAAAACATCTTTCAGTGAGTGTAAGCCAGTTTTGACCACTTAAGTCTTTTGGAAATACACAATCACTAACAGTGACGGGTAAATGACTTGTGAAGTTGAAACCAACCTTTCCATCATTGTCAAAAGAGTCAAAGAAGATTCCAACTCCGTTCCACATGTCAGCAGCGCCGTAAACGGGACCATCCAGGCCTTGTGCACTGGTGAACCACACAGCCTGTTGAAAAAGGAAGATGGGGTCATGCAAATATTAGTGTGTTTTAGAAGACATTTATATAATAATTTATGTAATAAAAAAGTTAAAGGCAGATCCCATTAAGCTGCTGATGTTTTTTAAGTTTATCTCTTAATTTTCTCTAATGACAGAGTTAAGTCTTACGGTCACCAGTGAAACAGTCAATGTTACAGGTATTCATGTGTCATAAAGCAGCTATGAACAGACTTCATCACATCGTGACACAATGAAACAACGCAGGACAGCTACAGACAGTCATGTTTCATACTGTACGTTATGAAACCTCAAACTTCTCGTACGATAATAATCAATTCTTCCCCCCTGATCAGAACCCATCTTCTCAGATCAATATGTGTATTTGTGCTTCCATGATGACCAAACAAGCATACGAGAAAAAAATATCAAAAGGCATAACTGTGGTTTGGTTAATTTATGTGTATAGTTTGGCGGAACTTGAATGTATGGCTAATGGATATGCTCCAAAGAAATTATTTTCTTTTGGAGCATATTCACCATCACCATTGTGACTCAGATTAAAAATGTTGTTTCTTTGGAAACAACTAAAGATCTATAAAAATAAACAAGGACACATCGACTAATTGTAGTTAATGTATGTATCAGCTTTGAGGAAGCTAATCTGTATAGGTTGTGAGATGCTACAGATAAAAAAAACAGACAGTCCGACAAGCTTACTGACACCTATAATACATAATATTATAATTACACTGATTCTAACAATCTGGTGAGAATTTCAGGTCCAGTAAAGATAAAATAATCTGGATTGTTCCAGTAGAGGCTCAAAATGTTTATACATTTCATACTGGTTCTTCTGTCGGGTGAGGGAACAGTCATATAACCCTGAAAGCATCCCGCAATTACCAAAACAGGATGTTCAAACTTCAAACACAACCATCTCTGTTTCATGTGCAAATCGTGACGGGCAAGAAGTTCTCAGTATGGATAACAGAACTTTTTAAACAATTGTACCAAAAAAAGTTATCAGCTCTCATTACAGGTAATCTCTGGTCCACACGTACAAAATGAGGTTGGAAATTAATGGGTGTAACGCATGTGTAAATTGAGGGATGGAGTAGATTGTGGTCCATACGATGACTGACTGTTAAATGCATCCCGCTAGCCAGCATAAGCTAGAATTTGAGCATTCAGATCCAGTGTTTCCAAAAATTACACGGGTTGAACTGTAGTATGGATGCAGGTAGAAGTACATACAGTAAGTATTGTGCTCCGGCGCAGGGCGTAATACGTGTAATCTAGTGAGGGATTAAAATTGTCAAACTAAAACAAGAATAATGTAAGGAATGTATATATATATATATATAACATATATATATAACATATATATATATATATATATATATATATATAACATACATATATATATAATATATATATATATATATATAACATATATAACATATATATATAACATATAACATATATATATATATATATATATATATATATATAAATAAATAAATATATATATAAATATATAAATATATATTCCTTACGTTATTCTTAAGGTGTGAGACATGAAATGGGGTATTAGACAACATCAAAGTTTATCGAAGATTCCACCTGTAAATTATTTCACCGTGCCGCTCCAATGCAATGTAAAACAATGTAAAACATTAGCATGGCTATTGCTAGCTCTCATACCGATTCCCTCTTGGTACTACGAAATTGGTAGCCCTAAAATTTCCCATAGGAGTGCATATGAGTGAGACTGTTTGTGTGCCTTTATGTGCTGAACAGAAACAGAGATCAGATGTGTTTAAATAAATAGTCCATGACCGACTCTGTTAACCACACAGCCGTTTAAACATTCCTTACCAAACCATCCGCTCCCATCCTGCCTCTTCCAGATACTCTAAAGGTCACCTCGGCCTCCCAGTGTTCAAAATTAACTATGTTTTTCGTCCACACGTTGCCCCTCTGACTTTTAAGGGATGGCGTGATGCGCACCTGGTCAGCACTGGGAATAGCATCTGGGATGGACAGGGGAATAGAGAGAATGGGCAGAATTATATAGGCATGTTGTCTAGGAAGATAGCATGACAACTAAAGAGTTTCATATATTTGTGTGATGCATTTCTTATGTCCCCATCAACTTCAGTAGTAAATAATCTTATCCCAGTATATCACATCACACATAAAACATCTCCGCAGATAATCTTCTCTCAGATTTAAAATAATGCACATACTTCAAGATTCTAATGTAATGGAGTATTGCACTCCAAAGAATTCCAATAAAATTAAGGCAATCCCCTTGAGAAGCACCTGTGATATGTAAACAAAGAAGTTGCCATAGCGATCAGCCTACATTGTAGTGAGACAAAAGAACACTAATGGACTGAGTGTAGATGAGGACATGGTTGGTAAGATGGGGTAAACACAAGTTGTCTTATTTTTAATATATATAAACATTATTATGCTCGCTAACAGTAGCCTTAAAGGCTCAAATATTTCCCGTTTCTTGGCAGCCCTATCAGCTGCTCTAGGATGTCTGTCAGTGAAGTCTCTGAGAAATAACGAGCTGACTTCAAAATATTGTGTTCCCCTCTTCAGATTTGTGACAACAGTCTAGGTTCACTCAATGTTACAAAGACATTTGCAAACTTGCTGTAATAAGAACTAATAAAAAATGATAACTTTTAAACCATCATTTGTCAATCACTGTAATGGAAGTGAGCATCACCTTCAAGACAAAGAAAAATTTTGCTCCTTTGACATTTAACTAACTCATTGGGAATTTGGTGAACTCGCTTATCGTCCTGAATAATCTTATTTATTTTGTGTTTTTTTTCTCCCCTGTGTTACCATGACAACCAATTACTGTGCACAAATTGCCAACTGATTATGCAGGTCGTTTTTTGTTCCTTCTACTTCCGCATCTCTGTTCAGGTCACTAAGCCTCCAGAGCCACCCCCAAGGGAACAAAGTCATCAATAATGAACACAGTTTCAAGAGAGTATCCCGCAACATTGGCTACGTTCACACTGCCAGTCTTAATACTGAACTCCGATTCTTTTTTTCTTAGATCGGATTTTTTTTTTGTAGCTATTCACATTACTCAAAATATGAATCTTTTATTGTGCTCAAGTATAAACAGTTCATGACCCTAATGTGACCTGAATGCGCAAAAAAACAATAACAAAGACGCTACATGCAGAATGTTGTCAATATGGATGCAAGATGGAAGCCACTAAAGTAAATTTGAACGCTTTTGTTTGTAGTTAAAGTGTTGATAGTGTTTACAGCGTTTATAGCGATCGCCAGCTCATCTTTGCGACATCAATGTCAATGTTGTATGAATTCCAGATTCCATGTGTTTTGTGCTGTTCCCCCTGCCACACTGCAGTGGTCCGATTTTTCCTGCAGTGAGAACCCAGCCAGCACATCACTACACCAAAAAGCTTCTTCTCTTTTTTTTATTCTTATTTTTAAATCCTAAAAATTTTTGCAAAGTCATCAACATTTAATTATCTGTAGGATATGCCAAAACCAACCTCTGGGGAAAATGTCATACAAATCTCCCTTTTGTTTTTCCATAATCTTGCTGATGGACTGACAAACAAACAAACTTGGCGGAAAACATGACATTTTTTCCATTCTTTGGCGGAGTTAATAACTGAGACAATAATCTTTGGCTACATACCTGGATTTGTACTACTATGGAGGGAATACACTGTTATCTCATAATCACCGATCACTTATGTCAGCAACTACACAACTCAATAGTCTGATGCAAGACTCCAAAGGGCCATCTTACCTCAGTCTCTATCTGTCTGCACATGTTCTCAAAGCATTTACGCTCTTAGACGCTGTTTTAGGACATCCAGCTGTATTCCTAAAATCTATGCATTAATTCCTGGTGCATGACCTGTGAATGAATTAACCCTTACATCCCAATACTCTGAACAATATTAGGCTTAAGCAGGGTCGTTGTGCTGTCTGGTGCAGAGTGTTGAATCCTAAAAGCACCAGCAGCTCTGTGATGCTAACAGCTGGACTCAAACTTACTTCCAGTGTGGATCCAAAAGGGGATCGAGCCGTCGTTCTGAGACAGGTGCGGTCCTTTGAAGCTGTATTTGTACTCAAAACGGCGGTGAGGAAGCTCTTCTGGCGGCGAGCCTGCTCCTATAAAATCTGCGACGCTGCAGTGAAATATTAACGTTGGGAGAAAAGTTAATAATAACAGGCGAGCACTGGCAGCCGGGTACTGTGCTGTGGACACCGCCATGTTTCTGTATCACTGCTGACGTAGCGCCGAGGCCACGCGCATGACGGGATGCCTGTAGGGCCAACAGGGCGTTTTCTCATTGGACGGTTGTTCAGAGATGTTTCCCTCTTTCGCTCGAGCTGAGCTTGACGGGAGGAGTCTGCGCTACACGAGTCACATGGTCAAGTAAATAAATGAAATATCAACATTAAATATTTAGACTAAAATCATTTTATTCATATTTATCGACATAGAGCCAAGTCACCAAAAATAAAGTATTAGTTTCTGTAAAATATGCATATATTTAGATTATAGATATAAAGTATAGTATTCATAATTCTTAGCCCAACATCAGGGTTATGTCACTTGTCAGCTGGGAAAAGCTTTTTGATTGCTAATGGATAAAAATTGACTGATATTAGCAAATGTTAGTTGGGTGTAGCATAAAGTTTAGTTTTGATAATGCTTAGCTTCAAATATAGCTAATAATAGCTAATGTCCACTGTCAGCAGGGTAAAATTAGTATTGATAATAGGTAGCCTCAAATAGAGCCAATGTTAGCAAATGGCAGTTGTCAGCACGCTATAGTATAGTACTTATAATGCTTAATTATAATAATAAATGGATTTATATAGCACCTTTCTATGAACCCTAGGACCCTTAGCCATAAATAGAGCTAATGTTGGTTGTCCATGGGGTTAAGTTCAGTACTGATGATGGTTAACCTCAAATAGAGCTAATTTTAGTCCACAGGTTAAAGTTCAGTATTGATATTTCTCAGCCTCAAATAGATCTACTACTAGTTGTTAACAGGGTTAAGTGTAATATTGATAATTCTTACCTTAAAATAGAGCCAATGCTAGGTTATGTAAATTTTCAGTAGGGTAAAGTTTAGGATTTAATATGCTTGGCCTCAAATAGAGCCCACGTAAGTAATATTCATTGTCAGCAGTGTAAAATTTAGGATTCAATATGCTTAGCCTCAAATAGAGCTAATATTAGCTAATGTTATTTGTCAGCAGGGTAAAGTAAAGTATTGGTAAATCTTAGCCTAAAATAGAGCTAATGTAAGTTGTCAGCGGGGTATAGCATTGGTAATGCTTAGCTTCAAATATAGCTAATGTTAGCTATTGTCAGTTGTCAACAAGTTACATTTCAGGATTAATTATGCATAGCCCCAGACAGAGCAAATGTTGGGTAATTTTGATTATCAGCAGGGTAAGTATAAGATTTATTATGTTTACCCCCTTAGAAGCTAAGCATAATGTTAGCATCTATTTGCATGTTAGTTTTAAGCAGAGTATAGCATAATGTTATAGAATTAATGTTATCTCATTTTAATTGTCAGCAGCGTAAAGGTTATTATTTATAATGCATAGCCTCAGCTAGAGCTAATGATAGCTGATGTTGGCTGTCAGCAGGGTAAAGTTTAGGATTGATCATGCTAAGCCCCACATAATGTTCGCCTAACTACTAATGTTAGTTTTCAGCAGAGTATGGCATTGAAAATGCTTGGCTTCAAATATAATTAATGTTAGCTCGTGTTAGTCGTCAGCAGCGTAAAGTTTAATATTGAGAATGCTTAACCTAAAATAGAGCACATGTTAGTTGTTTATAGAGAAAAGTTTAGGATTGACCATGTGTTACATAGAGCTAGTGTTATTTGTCTACAGGCTAAAGTTTGGTATTGAAAATTGGTTGCCTCAAAATAGCTAATAATAGCTAATGTTAGTTGTCAGCAGGCTATAGTATTGATAACGCTTAGCCTCAAATATAATTAATGTTAGTTATCTGCAGGATAAAGTTTAGGATTGATAATGCTTATGGCATCAAATAGACCTGTTGTTAGTTGTCAGCAGGGTCATGTTCAGTTCTGGTAATGCTTATCCTCAAATGGAGCTGATGTTAGTTGTCAGCAGGGTACATTTTAGTATTGATATTTCTATGCCTCAAAGAGAGCTTAAGTTAGTTGTCTTCAGGGTAAAGTTTATGATTGATAATCCAAGACCATAAATAGAGGTTATGTTAGTTTTCTACAGGGTAAAGTTTAGAATTGATATTGTTTAGCCTCCAGTAGAGCTTGTTTTGGTTTGTTTTGTTTTTTTGTTTAGCTTATGTTGGTTTTCAGCAGGGACATGTACAGGACTGATAATGCTTAGCCTCTGATAGAGCAAATCTTAGTTGTCTACAGGGTAAAGTTTAGTGCTGACAATGACAATAGCATCAAATAGAGCTAATGACAATTAATGTTGTGGTAGGGTCCAGCGTAGTACTGCTTATGCTTATCCTCAACTTAGCCAGAACATAATGTTAGCTGGGCCGCACGGTGGCACAATGGTTAGCGCTGCTGCCTCACAGCAAAACGGTACTGAGTTCAAATCCACATCTGCCAGCCTTTCTGTGCAGAGTTTGCTTGTTCTCCCTGTGTCTGCGTGGGTTCCCTCCAGGAACTCAAGCTTCCTCCCACAGTCCAAAAACATGTGATGTTGGAGACACAAAAATTGCCTATTGGAGTAAGTGAGTGGTTATGTGTCTACCCTACAATGAACTGGCAACTTACCCAGGGTGTACCTTGCCTCTCACCCAATGTTAGTTGGGAGAGGCTCCAACCCCCTGTGACCCTGAACAGGATAAGCAGTAGATAATGAATAATGTTAGCTGGCACTACAGTAAAATTTATATTACATAGTAATGATATCAATGTTATTCCATATTCCACCTATAGGTTTCATTGTCAACGATTCATATGAGAGGGTTCACACCATAATGGGACGATTACTATTTGACATAATAGGAAAGGTTTATTGCCTTGGTTTAGGTGTACACTCCCCAAGTACTGTCTCGTATTTGCTATTGGTGGCAACAAATTCAATCCCTGAGGCTGATGCACACAAACGTCCTTATAACAGCAAAATAATATAATTTGGAGAAGGGCACTAATAAAGTCGAACAGCTTTTTCAATCGACATTCAAACAAGACATTTTTGCCTTCAAGGTGGCTGCTCTCAGGATTCTTGGAATCTCAAAGAAAGTGAAAAAAAAACATGTTTTTTATCTGCCCTCAATCCTGATCCACTCGGAATGTTACGGAATCTTCCCCACAACATATTCATACCTCGAGGCTTCATGAAAATAAATTAAGTAGTTTCTGTGTAATCCAATTGTTTATTCAGGTAATTTATAAAATATATATATATATTTACATATATATCTATAACAATTCTTATTATATAATATGTTTTGCCATCTGTTCGAATGCTTGTTTGGAGCTGCTTTAATGACTGAATTTCACCTCTGGAGATTAATAATATTTATCTATCTATCTATCTATCTATCTATCTATCTATCTATCTATCTATCTATCTGTCTGTCTGTCTCTCTGTCTGTCTGTCTATTGGTTCGATTCAGTACAACTTGTTTGCATATAAATCAACTTGAAGAGATCTATTTTTATACATTGTGTTTTATTCTAATAGTCCATATTTTGCTCACTAGGGGGAGCATTTTTGAAAATAATTTCTGTCATAATTGAATACTATCTTACAAATGACCTGTTTCACTGTGAAAGTTCATATTTGATCAATAGGGGGAACTTTTCTATGAAAAACTATTTTTGGGGAAATGCCTTCCTAACTGTTGTTCCGATTTTTTCAAAATGTGTTGCATATGAATCCACTCGAGGAGATCTATTATGTTTGAATCATATTTTTCCTAATACCTGGATACCCTAGAAATATTTCCATGATTTTTTTAAGTAAGTTGAACGAGTTTTTTTTTTAAGTGGATGATATTTTACCCACCGGGCCGGGTAAAAGGACAGAGTTTTTTAATAAAAAACAATGTTTTTCGAACATGACTTCCAAACTGTGGATGCAATTTAGTCCAGATTTGGGGAATATGAATGGATTTGTGGAGGTCTACCTTGTATATATCATATTTTGCTATAATTTTTCATATTTTAGTCATTAGTGGAGAGCTTTTTTTTTAACAATAAACAATGTGGATGCAACTTCCCATTTCTTTTGAGGGGTTCAATCAGGGAGTTTACTCGCCCAATGCAGGGGATTGGGGACTTTTCAGGGATATAGCCCTGCTGTTCAAATCGACAGCATGGGCCTAGTTATTGCCTGTGTCCAGGTGGTTATGATTTCTGTTGGATCTGTTTGCCTTTGTTAGCATAATTACCAGTTAGTTTTGGGGCATCAATGTTTTTCATATTTTTCTCAGATCTTATAACAATCCGACACATATAGCAATCATCCATAACATTGTAACCACTTACCTAATATTGTACAAGCCTCCCTTTTACTTCTAAAATAGATCCCACCCATTGAGGGATGGACTTCATACGATCCCTGAGAGGTTGGCGTCAGATCCTTTAGGCACTGTAAATTGTGAGCTAGGGCCTCTATGGATGCTTGCTCAGCGTATCCCATAGATGATTGATTGACTGAGATCTAGGGAATTTGGAAGCTGAGTCAACACAGTGAATTTTTTGTGATCCTCAAACCAACCTTTTTTTTTGCATTGTCGCAGCACAATTTATCCTACAGAAAGGAGTTACCATTTCCATGAAGGAGAGTATTTTTTCAGCATTAATGTTTATGTAGGTGGTACATGCTAAAGTAATGGATGGATGGTAAGACCAGTGTTTCCCAGCAGGGTATTCCCCAGAGCATCAACCTGTCTCTACCGACTTGTCTTGTACCCATAATGCAACCTGGTGCCATGTTTTCCCCAGCTAAGCGACTCATACACATCTGGCCATCCTTAAAGTGACAATATCACTACAGAAGGGTCTTGATGTTATCCTATCTAACATAGAGGAACCAACCAATTTTTTTAAATTTAAATTTAAATTTGGGATCATTTATTATTCTAATTTCATGTGCAAATGATTCATTGCATTTACAATCGTAACACGTAATAATCTTCTTTTACTTTTTTGGTAACTTTTGCTTTAATGTGCTCAGATCACAAGTGCACACTGGATGTGGCTCCCAAACAGAAGGACTTTTTGTAAAGCATGGTTCCAATCATACAACAATTGGTAATGCTATAATAATCTCACGTATGTGTGTTTTCAATCCATGGTGGATTGAAAACTTATTCTTTAAGAAATGCACTTTCAGGTATGCCACTGTGAAAGGCACTATCGTTGCAAAATACCTACTCTAATGATGGTAAATTAATAATTAAATAAGGTTTACGCGGCCATCAGTGACAGCACGGGTAATACCCCTTATTCAACTCCTTGACTTGGATGTGAAGTTTTGTCCGAAGACCAGTGTTGGGAAATTATGGGGAAATTAATACAGCACCAAAGCAAGAACGGTAAATAATGAAAGAATTTAGGAAAAATAATAGTGAAAAATTATTATTATATTAATATAAACAACAACATTTCCACAAACGTCCACTGGACAATCTAGTAGCCTCCGTCCTTCTATCTGAGAAGTCCTCCTCAGAGAGTTAAACTTTGTCAGGAAATGTAACATTTGAATAACAACAGCAATGCTAATGGATCCATTGAGGGTGGAACAAAGGGGACCTGTAGGACGCTAATGGGTCACTGAGACTTTGAGTAGCCAATCAATGAGCCAGCACAAATATTTTGGCAGGGAATTATAGAACTTTCTAGTAAACATATCTTGGATGCAACACTAATTTGAGAAATGTACCGTTTTTTCATATTGCGCCAGCATTTGGTGATTCCATACTAATATTTGATGTAGTATAGATTTTTGCTGATTCCGTTGAACGTTTTGAACACAATAAATCTCATATTTTCTACCCCACTGCTGGGATTTGTATGCTGTCATTTGAAGAAGTCCGCATTTAGAGACCCTAAACCGAATAAATAAGTGAAGCAAACATCGGTTTTGTTGTACATAGGCTTATTGTTCCTGGAGGATGTTTGCATTACCTGTGTCACATTAGGTGGAAAGGGAGAGTGGCTCATCACCTCCTGGTGTGCAACCACGGCTTAGTTAAATGAAGCCTGTTGCTCATGGTGTTTATTCATACCTGAAAAGCACAAAGCAGTCCATTAGCACATGAACGACGGCGTGCTGAAATGACGGCATGTTAAGGAAACGTCATGTGGTGGAACCTGCCACCACAATGCAAATACCTAATCTCAGATGACCAAGAGACGACATTTTGTTTTAACTGTCATCGAGTGAGCTCCATCATGATGGATAATCGTTTGGTGATCATTTCCAACAACATTGTATGAATATTTAATTATTGCTCTACATCAAAGATGCACATATTACTTATTTCCCGGTTCAATCCTGCACACATAGGCCCCTCAGCAACACAGAGGGACTATACCTTTATTTCACATTTCCTCAACACTGTCCAGCGTGGTCCGGGGAAGAGAGGACACTTAATGTCCACTAAGGACTTTGCCACATTCATTTGAAGAGCAGCCCTCTCGTACTATTAACGGACACACTAAACGATGGGCGCCAAACAATACGGACCAGATCCCTTTATGCTCACAAGTGCTCAATGTTTCGGCAACAACTGTGTGCCCTGCACCACTCGCTCTTCTTTTCAGATACCTGCACATAATTGAAAGACGTTGGGGACACAAAGGATATTCTCAACCTTCCTTGTCTCCCCATTCTGAGAAACGGGCCCATTTTAAAGCTTTTATTTGTGCAAAGCTTCTCATTAACTCTGCTCATGCTGCCTCCCTCGGCTTGCCATCGCTTAAGTACTGGTTGCTGCAAAAAAGCTACCAATTAGTCCCTCATCAGCTCCAATTAGAGGAGACAAAGCCAGAGTAAAGATAACTCTATGAGAGAGAGAGGTGGAAAGACGAGGACGGTCTACATTGGTTTGTGTGTGTGTGTGTGTGTGTGTGTGTGTGTGTATAGGTGTGTGCTTATGTACATGTGTGCAGCCCGGCTGGCACAACATAGTTTATAATAATTGAAGAACTTGTGGCCATTCAGTCTGACCCACTGCAGCACAGGTCCATTCACTACCCAGGCTCCTCAGCGGACCCTTTTCTCAGCGCTGAGTGTTGTTGTACTGGGAAGACAGACCCCCCAGGAGTCCCAGAAAGAGAGCCATTCAATCCTCTCTACCTGTTTGCAGCAGATAAAGCACTCAGGTTCTGGCTGATCTCTCATTATTGTCTCCTTCACTCTCAATACTTCCTTAAACATAGGTTCCGACAAGAGTGAGCCCTTTTAGAGGAGGGAAACAGGGGATGTGCATTAAGGGGGTGCCTTTAGCCTCATTAGAATTGAATTTGCAGGGTGTATTGTAATTCTTTCTGAGAGCAACAATGTATTTCCCTCATCATAATCTTCAGTGAATGGGCTTTATTGGGGCGGTTAATTTGCGGGCCACACTAAGGCATTAATTAATGAATTGGGTAATACTAATTTTCTTTAGGATGCCTGTTTGTTTCCTCCATTATTTTTAAAAAATACTAATAAAATTACCTCGTTAAGCAGACTTAGTCACTCAATCGCTTGCCATTAAACATTTTCTTTGGAGCGGGGGCTGGGTGTGTGTGATGGGTCCCATTCAGCGCTACATCTTTTTTAGGGTAATTCTAAATAACGAGGGGGACACGCAGGGAGATATAATTAGGAACAAGGGGGCACTTCAGCAAATATTTGGAAACTTTTAAGGCTTTGCCTTGTACGATGTTGATTAATTACTTCCAGAGGGGATTTCTGAGAAATACATTGCCATGTTTACTCTTGGACGAGATGAATTCAAGCTTGTTATAGGATGTGCACAGGAGTTTAATTACGGCCCTCTCTTTAATCAAATGCAAATCATGACATGTACTGTTTTCTGAATGGGCTCATTGTGAAACAAATATAAACAATGATGTAGTGTTTAATGAAGATGGCATCTGACTCTTTTGGAGGAAAATTTGGCGCACGCTGAAAACAAAAACTTGATGAAACAGAAGATAAATTGTTAGTTTTATTATTCATCTATTGATTCTGATTGTACAAGAAAAAAGAAATTTGATTGCAAAATGGTTGCATTAAACGAAACCTGACGGACTAAATGAAATAAATATGTTTTTTTTAAGTTAAACCATAAGAATGGAAAAAAAAAAAAACTGTTTACTGCTTTACTCTTGATTTTAAAAATTGTAATCCGTTTGTCGGGATCTATGTTACTCTGTCTTGTTTCCCTTCTGCATTCCTTGTGTGATTTTTCAGTTTCCTCTGCGGTTTATATATGTTGTACTCTGCATGGGTTTGAAGTTACTTGTGTTTTGTCTTAGTTCTTGGAATTCACTAGTTTTTGTATAATAATAATATTGTAATAATATTGATAATACCATATTGTTTTTTTCAGTTATACCGTATCCCTTTGGCCTATTTTTATACAAAGTTTTTTCATTAAACCTTATTTTAGTTCACTATACCCTTTTGAATATATTTTCCATTTTGGTCCTATACTTTGAACGTAATATATTTGTAATGTAACACAGCTCTCTGACTCCAAGGAGTTCAATGTGGTCCATTGAGTTTTTTTCATACCTGCCACAATTTTACTTTTTAAATGGATCTGAGTTCCTATGTATTGATGTCGTCACTAGTGACAGCCAGTCATATGGTTGAGAGGAAAGGTAAAGTATAAATGTTGCAGAAGAGTATTTCAATAATTTGGTGTGAAAAAGAAAAAACCCAACTCCAATTCCTTCACGTACTTAAGGATGACAATTCTTTAAAATGAAGGAGTTCTGTAAGCACTGCTTTCAAAGGGTGGCAATAACACTGGGTTCCTGTTGTAAATGTCTAATAAACGACTGCCCCCTAGTGGATTCAGAGATGTACTAGGTGACTACCGGGGAAGGGCGCGCTGTATGCAGAATACATATAAGTATTCACAGCGCTTCTCTTTTTCCACATTTTGTTATGTTACAGCCTTTTACCAAAATGGATTAAATTGATTTTTTTACTCAAAATTCTACACGCAATACCCCATAATGACAAAGCGAAAAAAGTTTTAAAACTTTTGCAAATTTATTAAAAATAAAAAACGGAAATATAACATGTATTCAAAGGCTTTGCTCAATATTTTGTTGAAGCACCTTTGGCACCAATCACAGCCTCAAGTCTTTTTGAGTATGATGCTAAAAGCTTGGCACACCTATTGTTGGGCAGTTTC
>VRLP01004379.1:0-49789 GCA_009660295.1 Lophius piscatorius | reverse complement strand
AAAGCAGCAATGTTAATTAAAGTTATAGGTTCTGCTAAAAAGGAAAGTTTTAAGTCCTTTTTTAAATGTGTCAGTCGTCTGTGGAGCCCTCAGATGGTCAGGGAGGGAGTATTAGAAGCATTAGGCATAATATATTTTTTTAAATCCTACATGTATTATATGATAATATATCTACTATATATGTATTATATGATAATATCATTCTATTATTATGACGTCGTATCGTAACGTATAATATTCGTAATAAACAAGAAATTCTAAGTAATGATATGTGATTATTATTATAAAAGAAAAATACCATATAGTACATATAATACAGATATATTACCATATATTTATTTTACTATTATACTATATTTGACTATTACTAGTTAATAGTTTTACTAACGCACACACGTATTATCTTTTCATCCATGTTCCCTCCCCGACTCCTTTTATAACTTTAACCTCAGGAGGAATTTTTTAAGCTTTGTGTTTATTCACATTTTTCTTTATTTATAGTGATTTCATGCTCAAAGACAAAAAAAAAGAAAACAAAACTAATAATCTCTGTCAGCGGTGAGAGTATTTTTACCCTTTAAGCCTTAAATCACCACCTGTGTTGTTCTAATGAAAGTTCTTGCAGGGCGCCAAAGCCCTTAGGTGGTGTTTTTGGTGTTTGTGTTTTTGGGAGGGTGGTGCCATAAATGTGCATGAGTTCATGAACGTGGAGAAACCAGTTCCTGCCGGTGTAAAAACACCTTCAGACCGGTTCCTACTCACGGAAAAGGAGGCCGCTTTTTTATGTGCAAATGAGAAAAGAGACGTGAATCTCTTTTGTTTTTGTTTTTGTGTTTTTTTGTTGTTGTTGACCTTTCCTTGACCTGTACGGACGGGCATTGCTGTCATGCCAGAAAACTTCAATTTAAGAAAAAAAATCCGTATCACGTTTTTATTTGATGACATCATAATTTCATGGCGATGAATTGTGACGATCGTCATGTCATCACATGAAAATTATCATATGAAATCATGAAAAATTATCATAATATAAGGTGAAAAATATGTAAGATTTTTAAATGATCATTTAAAATATGCAGATTTCATGTTAAATTGTGAGGATTTTCATGTCATAACGTGATAATAATGTAATAACATGAAAATTATCATTAGAAATTGTGAACGTTATCAAATTATACGTTGAAAAATATGTAAGATTTTTAAATTACCATTTAAAATATGAAGATATCTCATTATAATGTGCAAATCATCATGTTTAACAATCTATATAAAACTTTTTAAAATGAATTATATTTTTATAACTAAAAAATAATGAAATAAAAAAAAAAAGAAATACATAAAACTGCGAAAATGATCATGATAAAAATATTAGACACTATCATGTTATATCGTGAAAAATATGTGAAATTGTTAACAAGAAAAATGTTCATTCAAAGTGTGAAAACGGTCATTTTCACATGATAGTGATCTTTCAAAAATGTTTTCTTCTGTGGCGTGACAGCATTGTGCTTCCGTAGCCCAGTGATCTTAGAGCGGCCATGTTTATTCTGTTTCCCCCGCCGTTCTCTCCACATCTCTGACCGTAACACGACTAAATCCAGCAGAAACCAGCAGAGATTTATTTGTTGACAAACTTTCATATTTTCCTAAAATAGCGTGGTTTATTTTTGTAAGCATGTTTTTTACTGAAAATGTTCCGCTGCTGATACAGATGTAAGACGTTGACTGTCGTACGAGTGAACTGCTATAAAAACTATTCAGAATGTGTATTTGCAGATGCAATCAAATCCGCGAAAGAGTCACTTATCGCAATAAAATTCCTCTACAATTCAAAACAAAGTCTTTTTCTGCAGGAGCTCAAATCGAACACGTGATGATCTTTGTTCTGGAGACTTACCGTAGAAGGAGCAGAGAGGGGTGGGGGGGTCTTAATCATCTCCTGGAACAATGTCAACAATAGCTTCTGGGAAAAAGGTGAACATCAGGGGGGTGTGTTGGAACCCCACCCGTGTGTGCGGCAAGTTTTCAGTGTTAGTGTTCGACCATCTTTAAAAAGCTCCCCGTCTGGCTGAATAGAAGGAAGTGGCTCTGACTTCCCCAGGAAATGGGAAGAGGAAACCCGGAGGCTTCGACCTCGCTGGTTGTTCTGGAGCCACGAGACGACTCGGAGAAGAAGAGAGAATGATCTAGGGGCCACAGAAGGAGAGATGGTGCCTCTCTGATGAGAAGGAGAACAGTCTGAGGCAGAAAGAGGTGGGGATCTGAGGATAGGTAGGGCTGAGGGATATTTGGACCCTGGTTCTGGTTGTTAGACTCCGTGTGGAGATGAATCTTCTCCTCGGGATGCTGGGCGCTCTGGTCTGCTGCTCGTCCTCCTCGCCGACGCTGGATCCAGCGGGGAAGAACGTCTGTCACAGCATCAGGTACACCTCACCTCCGCCTCCACCCTAAACTCTTACCTCTCATGTTCTGGTGGATCACGGCGACGACGGCGGCAGCCGGTCCGTCACAGAATCCTGTGACCATCGGACATCAGAGGACAAAAAAAAACTACAGGAAAACTTAGATTAACTACATCTTTTTTTCCCAGTTTACAACAAAACCACCCTTATAAAATACTTTTTAGGCAGTTTATAACAAGTTTATTAATTATGTTCTGATTTCTATACGACTGTGTAATAAGTTGTTACAATAAAAGACATATGAAAGGATATAAAAGGATATAAAGAGATATACAGAGATATAAAGGGATATAAAGAGATATACAGAGATATAAAGGGATATAAAAGGATATACAGAGATATAAAGAGATATAAAGGATATAAAGACAAAAAGATATAAAAGGATATAAAGACAAAAGGATATAAAAGGATATAAAGAGAAATACAGAGATATAAAGGGATATAAAAGGATATACAGAGATATAAAGGGATATAAAAGGATATACAGAGATATAAAGGGATATAAAAGGATATACAGAGATATAAAGGGATATAAAGAGATATAAAGGATATAAAGACAAAAAGATATAAAAGGATATAAAGACATAAAAGGATATAAAGAGATAAAAAGGAAATAAAGAGATATATAAGGATATAAATAGATATAAAGAGATATAAAGGATATAAAATGGACATAAAGCTAGAAAGAGATATAGACGTAAAAGGATATAAAGAGATATAAAGGAATATAAAAGGATATAAAGACATATGCAGAGATATAAAGGATATAAAGAGATATAAAGGGATATAAAAGGATATAAAGGGGAAGACAGACCTGTCGCTTGCCAAATAGTGAGCCCACATTTACAAGTACTACGTATGTTGCAGTAACCTGATCTTGCCAAATAGTGAACCCTGATTATTGAGAGCTACGTTATAACATGCTCTATAAATATTTATTAATGAGTTAAAAAGGGTTTACAACTTAACTATTTATCTAACCATTTAAAAACACTTAATAGAAGTAGTATTATTTTCCAGTTATTTCATGTGATTTTGTTTTTTTTTCCCGAGGAGACACATTTGCGAAGTTAAGTGAAGTGTTATATAATACAGTATATCTGCTAAGTTTAAATATTATTTTCTGTGCTTTAAGGGACCCTTCCTCCCCGGTTTGCTGTCCTGGATGGAATCAGACGGGGAAAGAGTGCACAATACGTGAGTTTAAATCTTCGGATGGACAGAATTATGATTTATATTTGGTTTGTTATGAACCGGTGTGTGTGTGTGTGTGTGTGTGTGTGTGTGCGTGTAGCTGTGTGTGAAGGGGAGCAGACCTGCCTGAAGGATGAGATCTGTGTGTATCCTGGAGTGTGTCGCTGCCCACCTGGCTTCTTTGGAGCTCAATGTAAAACACGTGAGTCATAAATGACATTTTAATCAGTTTTATTTATAATAAACACATTACTTCCTGAAATAGTGGCCATTTAAGGACGTTTAAGGTTCTAAAAAGTCTCGTGCGTTTAAAAAACAAACACATTTATTTACTGCGATAGTGGAAATGCTTTCAGTTCTTTTGGAAAAGTTGTATTCCAACCTCAGATCCCAAAATATTCCCATAATTCACCATGTAAAGAAGATTTCTCCTCGTATAATAAACACAAATGTTTCCAGATTTCTTTGTTCGTTTGTTCAGATCCCAATAAGCTTCTGCAAAAACAAGAGCTCTTCTAGCAGGCGTCCGTTTAATCTGCAGGATTATACAAAATAATTATTAATTATCATAATTCTATTAAATACATTTATTCTCCTTTTTGGTTTTGAATATTTTCTAATTATATGTATATATATATTTATCTATAGATATAACTATAATGATATATATATAACTAAATGTGTCTATTTAAAGGAACCATTTGGGAACAGATGGGGTCCTAAGCACAAAATTTATGATGCACTGTAAAAAAAAAGAATTTAAAAAAAATTCCATCTAATTTGTGGTGAAATACCAGCAGCTGTGGTTGCCAGAATTTCATCATAAAAATTTGTTGACCATGTTCAGGAAATCACGGGAAATTACAGTGAAACAAGAGATGTGCTGTAAGGATATTAAATAAAAGGATATTAAGTCACAAGAAAAAAACAATTATGTTGAAATCAACAGTATTCAAAGTCAAAATCTGTAATACCAATAAAATAGTACTTTAAAGGACATTATGGGGTTTTTCTGTCTTTGTTTCTTTGATCTTTGATCAAAAGTTTGTATTTTTACTGTATAATTTGGTTTTCAACTTATTCTGACTTATTTTTAAAACAATAAACAATTTTTGTGTTAAAAATATAACTGAGATTATGTTTGTATTTATGATACTATATATTATCATATATGTATTAGTGTATTATGTATTAGTCTTTTTATGTAATGTCCTCGTAAAGAGGTTTACATTAATGTTTCTCTATTTTTCCAGGTTCTACTTTGTCCCACATATATTGTACCGTAAAATCCTAGCTGGTATTTTACAGTAAACTATACGGAATATTTTACTGTGTATAATAAAGGTCATAAATTCATAAATAAATGTATAGATATAATCATAAATACTCTGCCTCTACAGTCTTGTCACAGTCTTTTTTTGGGTCCGGTTGTCACCAGGTTGTCCTCTAGAGTTCTGGGCCTCAGATTGCCGTCAGGTGTGTAAGTGCCACCCACACGGCCGCTGCAACCCGGTCACAGGTAAGTGCACCTGCAACGCCAACCGCTGGGGTCCGCTCTGCCAGCACGCCTGTAAGTGCACCCATCACGGCCACTGCCACCCCGTCTACGGCAACTGCACCTGCGACGAGGGCTGGTGGACCTCGACCTGCTTCAAACCCTGTCAGTGCATCAGCGGGGGGTCTGCTGGTGCCGGCTGTGACCAGCTAACGGGTCGGTGTCAGTGCCTCAGCGGCCACTGGGGCCTCAAATGTCCGGTGGAATGTAACTGCTACCTGTCGCCGTGTAACCAGCGAACGGGTGTGTGCGACTGCGAGGCAGGATGGTGGGGATCCTCCTGTGACCGGAGATGTAACTGTGACCCCACGCACAGCACCTGTGACCCGGTCAGTGGGCAGTGCCTGTGCCACCTCGGGTACCAGGGTCAGTTCTGCAACCAGCCCTGTGAGGTTGGGAGGTACGGCAGTGGATGCCAACTGAGGTGGGTGTCAGGCAGGATGTACAGGTGTGCAAGGTGTGCAGGTTTGCAAGGTGTACAGGTGTGCAAGGTGTACAGGTGTGAAGGACAATAGGTGTGCAGGATGTACAGGTGTACAAGGTGCACAGGTGTGTGTCTCAGCACTCTTTACTGACTCCTTCTCCCTCCTCCTCAGCTGTGGCTCCTGTAGAAACAACCAGATCTGCTCCTCCACTGATGGAGCCTGTGACGCCTGTGAGCCTGGCTGGAACGGGACTCAGTGTGACCGGCCGTGTCCGGCTGGTTACTACGGCGACGGGTGCCAGAAGAGATGCCCACGCTGCAGAAACAATGAACCCTGTGACCTGAAGACTGGGACATGCTGGAGCTGTGACCCCGGATGGACCGGAACCAGGTGAGCGTTGGTGTCTGCGGCATCAATCGGGTTTGTAGTAGTTGTAACTGAAATGAGGTAATTGATGGGAATATCGTCACTCTTTTTTATTCAGCTTTATTTTTTAGCTAAGTTTTTAGTTGTGTGGCGACTCATTTCCTTCTGCTTATCTGGGGTTATAATGAATTTAGTAAACCAAAGTATTCAGTTTAACTTAATTAACACAACTTTGTTTTCGTGTACAAAACACAGTAACGTTGAATTTAGTAAAAACAATTACGTAATCCCAAAATATTAACTACGCAAAGAACTTACTTTGTTTGAATTGTCAACTATTTCGTTCAACATAATTATGTTGACTTGACTAAATATAATTATGTAATCCCCAAACCTTTGATTTTCACATTAATGCGATTAATCTCTCTCGTTTTACTGATGAAAGATGCAACTCTTTATTTCATTCAAGATAAAAAGTCCTGGAAAACATCCTCGTTTCATTTACCGAACACAATTATGTTCTACGTACTAAAGACATTTATGTTGAACATTGTAAACATAATTATGTTGACTTGACTAAATATAATTATGTAATCCCAAAACCTTTGATTTTCACATTAATGCGATTAATCTCTCGTTTTACTGATGAAAGATGCGACTCTTTATTTCATTCAACATAAAAACGTTTCATTTATCCGACACAATTATGTTCTACGTACTAAAGACATTTATGTTGAACGTCGTCGGGTCATACCGGATCATCCGATGCTTCTCAGTCATCTCCCGGTTTCCATTTAGTCCCTCTCATTATGTAAATGAGCCAACAGACATTTAAATTCAGATTTTTCCGTTATTGCTAGCAAAAGTACGTTTTAATTTTGTGGTTAGACCGAAAACACCTTCTCGTTGGTTCATACGACATTATTATTGGAAGGCCTGAATTATCTGAACCATCCAGTTTATGATCTGGTACTGAAGAGATTCTTTCTCATGGAGCACAATTAGGCAAATGTGACACTGGAGCATGAATTATACTAATGCATACTAATACAAGCAGTACTAGTTAGATTCAAGTATTTATACCACTACTGTACTTCACATGGAGTAATATCTGACAGCAGTAGATGATCACATCAAAGGGAATCAGTTCTAGCAGAGATGCTGGATATAATGAGACGATAAATGTGGGTCAGTCTGATCTCTCTCTCTCTCTCTCTCTCTCTCTCTCTCTCTCTCTCTCTCTCTCTCCCCCCCCCCCCACCCCCCACCCCACCCCCCAGATGTGAGGAAGTCTGTTCTAACAGGACGTTTGGAGACGCCTGCAGCTTCCTGTGCAGCCCTTGTGTCCAGGGTGACTGCCACCATGTGACAGGAAGATGTGTCTGTCAGCCCGGCTTTCAGGGAGAGAGGTGATATAACACACACACACAGACACGCACACACACACCCTCTCACTCACACACACTCACTGACTCAGACAACCCCCCCACACACGTACGCACGCACCCACCCACACACACAATCACTGACTCACTCCTTCACACACTCCCTCTCTCTCTAACACACACACAGACACTCACTCACACACACGCACAGACACACCCACACACACAGACACACACACACACACAGACACTCACTCTCTCTCTCACACACACACAGACACTCTCTCTCTCTCTCTCTCACACACACACACACACACACACACACACACACACACACCGTGGTGGAATTCAAAGAATTCTTCATCAGTGTTTTGACTGTTTTCCTTGGAGCAGCGTGTCGTTCATAAAGTTAAAGGACAGATAGAGATCAAAGATTAAAAGATAAACATGAATCTGTTTTTGGGCTTTAAAGATGCTGTGTGTAAAATTTAGTGACATCTAGTGGTGACATACCAGATTGGAACATAAATACACCTCAGCTCACCCCTCCCTGTCCAAGAACCTACGGTGGCCTTCAAGTGTCAAAATGATGTCATCAAGTGATCAAATTCTTTTAGATGGATTTATTTAGAAACTGTATTTAGTTTAGAAGTTTAGAAAATGTTCCTCTAGAGCCAGTTGATGGTATCGTGGTGTAATTATGGGATGTTGTGTTTTCTTTCCCTCAGCTGTAACAGCAGCTGCTCCGCCCTGCAGTTTGGCCTGAACTGCTCCTCCACCTGTGACTGTGGTGAGGGGGTCTCATGCAACCCAGTGACTGGAGTCTGCCCCCGCAGTGAGTCCATCCATCCACCGATCCATTCTACCATCCATCCATCCATCCACCTTGTATCCATCCACCCATCCATCCAACATGTATCCATCCATCCATCCATCCACCAACCATCCATCCATCCATCCATCTATCCACCATGTATCATCCATCCATCCTACCAACCATTCATGCATCCATCCATCCAGCTGCTGCATAGATTAGTGTCCTGATGTGTGTGTGTGTGTGTGTTCCAGGCCTCACCGGTCCTGTTCTAGCGGGTGTTCTCGTTCCGTTGCTGGTGCTGATGCTGGCTGTGCTCTGCTGCTGTTTGTGTTGTGGAGGAGGTCCTGCTGACAGTAAAGACAGGTCTGGTCCTCACCTTCCTCTGCACCGTCTTATGTCCACTATCAGTTAAGAAGGCTTTTTCTTTCATCCTGAGATTTGAGGAGTTGAACACTCGTACAGAATCCTATTCACAGGACATAACTAAGAAACTGAAAGTCTTAAGTCAATTATTTTCCCTGAACATTGATAATCACGGGACTATTATGACATTTGTGGTCGTGGAAAGATATTCAGCATTTTTTTTTCTTCCAGGCAAACCCTGGCTGATGGAGGCTGGTCAGTTCGGATGAAATATCACGTCTACAGCGTCCTGGCTAATATTGGGGCCGCACTTCCCTGCATCTCCAACTGGTCCTCCGGCCTGCCTCGAGTCACCGGTCCGTCCCGCTGCAGAGTTTAAACATCACAATGATAATCTTATTTCCAACACGCCCACAAACGAGCCTCTACCTACTTTTTCGTTTTATATCGTGCATAATGTTAGATCTTGATAAAACCATAGGTTTATATCAGAGCAAAGGTTGTAGTTTATTCATATAGCCATATAGCATACGCCCCCTAGTGGACATATGTGGTACTTTTTGTGTTTAATCACAGATTAAACACAAATAGTAACGAGTACAATGTTACTGACGCTTTATAAATAACTTATTTTAGGTCTTACCTGTCCATAGACACCAAGGTGATAAATGTGATAGTTTCAACTCAGACAAATAACTTAAATTAAACAATAAGACAAACATGTAAAACTACAAAATGCTCTGGAATGTAATTCAGCCTATTTTCAAAAAGATTATTACCGATTTATAAAAATCAAGTTTGATAATATTAATCATAATTTGGCAACCAAACTCTTTATTTTGATTGATAAAATACCTGCAAGTGAATCAGGAAAATCTTCATTTCTGAAAGAAAATGCAGCTTAAAATGTACGTTTCTTCTCACAAACGTCACAGAACCGTATTTTACTTCAAACTGGACCGAGAGCATCACAACTGTAAAAGAAAGAAATAATTGATCTGAGCCTTAATCATGTTTTTTTCATGCTCACACAGTATCTCACCATGACCCTGAGCTGACCTTCAACCACAGCTTCATCGAGCCTCCTTCCTCCGGTTGGGTTGCTGACGGCTCATCCTTCGACAGTGATGAAGAGGAGGGCGAAGCGCTCTACTGCGTCCCTCCAAGAGAAGGTTAGGACCAGGGACACATCTGTGTTTGTATTCTTCTTCTCCTTCGCCTCTTCTCACGCCGCTGGACTTTTCTCTCTCTGAATGATTGACAGACATCGAGGCCGTGGCGGGCGGCGAGTTCCAGGAGATGACCTCCAAGTGTAACATGTTCTTGGACCCGTCCGGCTTCAGCAATGAGGACATCACCTCCCCCTTCAACATCCCTCGCACCTCCAGCATCGCCAAGTCCAAACGCCCGTCCGTCTCGTTTGCCGAGGGAACCCGCTTCAGCCCCAAGGAGAGGCGCGGCTCGGCTCAGGACCCCTCCCCTCTTCCTGGTCCCCCACGCAACAAACCGAAATCACCCTGGGGGGTTCTGATGCTGTCGTCCCTCCAAAGTCAGGGAGGTGCCGCTACAAATACGGATGAGGATGGAGCTGAGGATGAGGAGGGGGAATATGAAGTGAATATGCAGGAGACTAAGCCCAAGGAATCATGTTGTGGGGGAGGGAACCAGGATGGAGACAGAACCCCATCCCGGGTCACCCTGCAGGTCCCTGGCGCATCAGGACGGAAACAGGCTGCTCAGAAGGGGAATCAGCCGTCAACATCTGCGTCCTACACCCAGCCTGGAATCCTAGAGAAGGTCACCACAGTCTACGTGACGGTCGGTAAGGCAGGAAAGCCTGTGTTGAAGACGGAGTCCAGCCATGAAGGCTCGGTTCAGGCGATGCTGCGACGCCTCGGCAGCCTCCAGAGACAAAGGGAGCAGGAGACGGTTCGGGTGAAGCCTAAAGCAGCTGAAGGAGTGACCAAACCACCGAGACAGAAGCTGGGAGCTCGGGTGACTGTGTGGGAGCAGGGTGGGCCGTCTGTAGCGGAGGTCGCCATCTGTAAGCCAATCAGGAGAAAACACGCCCCTCTAAACACGTCTGGCAGAGCGGGTGACGATGCTTCGTCGGAGAGCGGCGCCCCTAAACGGCCGCTGTCATCCATTCTGATGAGCGTTCCAGAACTGGCTTCAACCGAGTCTGGGTCGGACGTGAGGTCAGAGGGAGACCCGGGACAGGATGGTGATGACGGTGAAGGAAGAGTTGAGAGCACATACCTGACTGTGGGACCAGCAGGAGATGCTGCCAGCCTCACCGAGGTCATCGCCAATGAAGGTGTGGAGCCTTGCTATGAAAACATCGGATGATCAATGAAGTCTCAGAACATTTGAGAAACGGATATCTCTGCAGGCCTCAACGATTTATTTATGACTCAGCAGTTTTGAGAGGGAAACTGTCGTTACTACAGTAGATCTAAGAAACCAGCTGGTCTGTGGGTCAAAGCTGGACCAAACTATAAAGACCAACTAAACACAACCAAACCAAACGGTGTGGGAACCAGCAGATACTGGCACAGTCCGGCTGACCGACACTAAATCAAGACCAGATGAACTGAATCAACCTCCATGACCCAACTCCACCTACGAGGCCTATGAAGCACACTAAGCCTTTATTCAACAGTAGTATTGCTCAAAATGTTAGAATACCATGATTAGTATTTGGAATGTTTCTCCTGACATCATCACTGGTGACAGTAAGAACCTCAAAAGATTTTATCTGCGCCATGATTAGTTTTTTTTAATAACTGTGTAATAACTGTGTAATAACTGGGAACAACAATTTGAAAAAGAAAAAAAGTATTGAACCCCCTCCCAACTTCTTCTATTTTTTTTTTTTGTATCTCCCTACCAAACGGTGTCGGATCATATCATAACATATAACACATAACATATCCAATACCTGAATCCCCAGAATGCATCACAGGAGCAAAGTGAGTCAGCTTCCTCCAACGCTGCAGAAACATGACGGGACATATCCGCCAACATCCTGTTTCTGAAAATAGTCTAATTGAATGATGATGATATTGAACAGGGCTGGTAGTGATCTGGTCTATGTGGGTCTAGTCCAGCTGGAACCAGTTTGGCCAGTCTTATTGATTTAGTTTCTATAAGGGCAAATTTCTCGAAGTTGATATTTTTGATTTAGTTTTAAGATGTGACGAATGTCAGAATGAGACACTCACAGAATCTAGTCCAACGTTCTCCTTGCGAGTACTGTTCTACATGTCTACTGATTCAGAAGAGACAAACGTGTGTCCAGGTTGTAGGACGGTCTTTTGTGGACAATCATAATAAACACATGTTGTTTGAGGCAGTCAAGAGCAAACAACGACTAAAATCTGACATCACGTCCCCGGCCCCTGATTTTAATCCAGGCTAAAGAAGAAACAATGTAAGAATGAGAATACGGTCGGAGGTCTGTGTTGGACGGATGGTTTTATTTGGCATAAATGACGACACAAGTGAGAACAGAGAGAATAAAATGGTTAACATGCGTCCATATTGAGTCGCTGCAAATCAAAAGCTGATAAATTACAACAAAGATGCATTAAAAAGAAAAACATTTTGCCTTCTTGTGCCAATAAGTAGCTTTTATAGAACTGGAATGATATAAAATTAAATTTTCATCTCTTATTGGTCGGAGGTGAACCCACCTCCGACCTCCACTATGAGGTCAGAGGTCATATAGTGCTGCTGCCGGGTAAAACTTGCATTATTATAATGTAGG
The DNA here is from genome assembly GCA_009660295.1 of Lophius piscatorius. NCBI lineage: Eukaryota > Metazoa > Chordata > Actinopteri > Lophiiformes > Lophiidae > Lophius > Lophius piscatorius. The sequence goes on along the minus strand of VRLP01004379.1, from coordinate 37,453 downwards.
GATTTTTGCTTAAATTAATTGAAGAACGGGCAAAAACCTTTACCAGGTCATCAAAGTTTTATATTTTAATAATCACTGTAATGTGTTTACTTTTAATAATGATAATAAATATTTTTGGAATGCATATAAAAACAGTTTAGAATGCATAAATGATTGACTGTGTGTGTGTGTGTGTGTGTGTGTGTGTGTGTGTGTGTGTGTGTGTGTGGGGGGGGAACTGACAAATGCAACAGTAAAGTCAAAGTGGCAATTCCAACTGGCAAAAGCAATTTTCAAAATAAAAGTCCTTCATTCAAAGTTAGAAAAATTGAAAACATCTTATTAACAAAATGAAGTTTAACTTTTAACCCTGTTTGAAATGATAAATAGCCAGCTACATAAGTTAGATGTAGATTCTTGCGATTCTTTAGGAGCCGGTCGTATTATGTCACACTGATGAAAAGGAGTTTATAAAATCAAGCGGCTGAACTTTGGCCAGGATGTGGACTTTGACTGATGTCCAATATTTGCTGAAGCCGATAAGCAGGTATTTTATGTTTTCGGTGTAAAACATGTCCGACACATTTGTGAAGTTAAAACCAAACAAACGTCGTCCAAAACGATCCCGTTGGAATACCTAAAGCTATTTTTCTGCTCCGGTGGCGTCGGAACAGCCCAGCCAGTGTTTGCCGATGGATCTGGGGTACGGAGGCCTGGCGGGGTCAACTCTCTTGGTCCTGAGGTCGACTCTGTAGTACTTATCTAGAAAACACACCAGACAAGAGAAGAGACCACAGTTTCACTCTGAAAGTGTGTCCTGATTAATCGGATGTATCCATCCATCCATCCATCCATCCATCCTCAATACACCCACCCTTAAATACATCCACCCACCCATAAATACATCCACCCATCCATCCATAAATACATCCACCCATCCCTCCATAAATACATCCATCCACCCATCCATCCATAAATACATCCATCCACCCATCCATCCATAAATACATCCACCCATCCCTCCATAAATACATCCATCCACCCATCCATCCATAAATACATCCATCCACCCATCCATCCATAAATACATCCACCCAGCCATCCATAAACACATCAATCCAACCATCCCTCCATAAATACATCCATCCACCCATCCATCCATAAATTCATCCATCTACACATCCATCCATCCATTTTCTGTCAATGATTATCTTAATAGTTATAATCTTTTGATTAATAATTAATTTTATGGCAGCTAAACAAACCATAAACAATTCAAGTTCATATCCAGCCGAGGTAATCCATCTAGTCCGACAGGAGTAATAAAACCTGAGATAAACCAACCTATGAGAAGAACAATACCATCATCATCATCATCATCATCATCATCTCAGGGGGCTGGATCATTTTAAAAATGTTCTCGCTTTGTTTGTGCTGCTGTTTAACTTTAAGAACATATTTCTGCTTTTAGTTTAAACTGAAATATAGGATGATGATGATGATGATGATGATGATGTTGTTGAGGGCAGCTGGGAACAGTTTCAGGAACTATATAATTTTACCAAACTTTATCCATAGGGGTTTTTTTTCTAGCTACTTTCACATCCTGGTTATTTAGTCCACATGTCATAGAAGGAGAAACTCTTCAAGCCTGTGGGGCCTGAGATCTCAGCAGTGGGATCCACATGTTTACGGATCCACTAGTGATGTCACAGATGGGATGTTGTTGATGCCAAGCACTGGCATCCATCGATTTTCTGCAATCATTTATCCTGTTCAGGGTCACGGGGGGGCTGGAGCCTATCCTGGCTGGCATTGGGCGAGAGGCGACCAGATTGAGTCACCAGTTCATCACAGATCAGTTTTGCATCACAGCAGGAAAAGTCTGGGTTCAAATCCGCCTCAGGATCTGGGGTCTTATTCTGTGAAGTTTGCATTCTTTCTCTTAAAGTCCAAAAAAAAAAACTGCAATAAGGTGAGCAAATTATGCTAAATTACACTCAAAGTGTGAAAGTGAGCGTCGACCTTGTGATCAACTGGAGATTTGTCCAAACTGCACCTGAACTCTCCCTCAGTGTTGGCTGTGTTAGGCTCCAGCCCACCTGAGACACTGCACAGGATCCCCTCTGGGGTCTCAGGTCATGTTGGCATGTGGGGATGGTTTTTGTGCACCGGTCCCAGCAGAAATCTGAAAGGTGTTACTATAGTGATGCTGCATTTAGGTCCCGTGGGACAAAAGGGTTTGTGACTTTTGACTCAGTGTGAAAGTTTGTTTGAAGCAATTACAAAGTTGTTTCTGTATTTGTTAAAGGGTAAACCGCATCTGACCTGAACGTGGCAGAATCAGGGATATTGGATACAAATAAAAATTATTCATATTATTCATATATCATATATATTATAACTATATTTTTAAAATGGATTTATGTCCGAACTGTGAAAGAGACACAGCTGGATGAATGTATTCAATTAGGTGTGTATTTAAGTCAAAGCTACAGAGCTATTTGGTTCTGTATGTACATCTCAGGGGGTGTAAAATGTGGCCCCCTTATGGCCCCTGTTCTAGAAAAATCCTACATCCGCCCCTGTTTTTTAATTTTTTTTTAAATTAATGTAAATTAAATATCTTTACTTTCTGGATTATGTGGCGGATAAAAGACATAATTTGAAGACGTGGCCTTCTGCTCTGAGAGGACAGTGACGAGGAAACACGTCCTTAAATGTGACTCATTATTATAATGTTATAATAAAAGTATTTGAGCAGAGAGAGGAGATGATTTCAGGCGGACACATCTGCAAATGAATTGGTTGTTATGTACGTGTGTAAGACATTCCTAACTTGAACCGGACTGCTGACGGATCCGTGTTACCTCCTCTGAAGAAGAAGACGTTCTGGATGGGCAGATCCCTCTGCAAGGACTCCAGGTACCAGCCGTCCCGTCTGGAGTCATAGTTGCCTCTGTTGTTGCTGTTGTATCGATCCCACCGTCTGTACTGGTCCCAGTCTTGATCCCGCCGTCTGTACTGGTCCCAGTCTTGATCCCGCCGTCTGTACTGGTCCCAGTCTTGATCCCGCCGTCTGTACTGGTCCCAGTCTTGATCCCTACTTCCGTCCCAGTCTCGTCCGAGCCTCTCCTCCATCTCCATCCTCTTCTCCGCCAGCTTCAGACCCAGCTCCATACCCTTTTCTGCAAAACCCTGGCCCATGTTCATCCCCTGCTGGGCCATGCCCTCCCAGAACGGAGAACGTCTCTGCCTCCTCCGACCCCACTGCTGGTCCAACCAGCCCGGCGGGCGTACGGACCTCTGTGGAGGAACGTACATCCTGCCTATCAGGACAGCATCCACCGGAGCCTTGAGGCCCTTCCAGTCCTTCTCAATGAAGTGGTACTTGCCGTCACCCTGAGGCGCTGAAGGAGAGGAAGATGAAGCTGTGCTATGGAACACCACCTACCTACGCCCTACTTTTATAATGATAGTATTTTTAAACCAGAACCGTTTACCTTCATTTCTACTTAACTTTTACAGTGACTTTTACTTTTATACTTATTTAAACTTTTATGCTACTACTTTTGACTTTCATATTACAAATTTGTCATTTTATAGATTTAACTTTTTCACTTTGATACAACTTTTTTACCTTTATATTTCAATTGTTTTAGTTTTATGCTTTTTATATTTATACTTTATACTTACTTTTAACTTTCGTACAACTTTTTACTTTCTTATTACAATTTTTTGTACATCATACACTTTTTTTTAACACTTTTATAATCTTTTAGCCATTTTTTTTTTTACGGATTTTGAATTATACTCTGAAGTCATTACTTTTTGATTTTATACTTTTATACTTTTACACAAGTAGGCCCACTTTAACTTTTTAAGCTTTTTTAACTTTTATACAAGTACCTCACTTTCATACTACTTTACATATTTTATACTTTTTAGGTTCATATCACTACTTTTATTCCTATATTTACATTTTTTTTGTTTTTCTTTACATCTAATAATAAATAATAATAATAATAATAATACATTTAATTTATAATGCACTTTACATTTGGATCAAATCTCAAAGTGCTAAAACTTAAAACATCTTATAGTTTTTCAACTTTTACACTTCAACCTTTTACTTTTACACTTTTTAATTTTTATGATACTTTTTTTTTTCTTTCACACATTTTTAATCTTCCGTTACTTTTCACATCTGACGACTTCTTTTTAATTTCGTCCCTTTTTCCTTTTTTCCTTTTTTAACTTGATTAAAGAAGTTGAATCACTTTAAAACACGGGTTAAGTGTACTTTTACGAGAGTACACAACGCGAGTACTTCTGCCTCCTCTGATAAAACTCACCGTTAGAGAAGAGCTCGCTGAGGAAAAGCTCAAAGTTGTTGTAGTAGACGTCGGTGTAGCTCCTGAAGAGCGCTGATGGAGAACTCTGAGACATGGCGACGCACTCCTCGTGGGAATGTTGGTGCAAAAACTCGTATGTGTAGTACTGATCACCTGGAGAGAAAAAAAACAAAACAAAAAACGTGATTTCCTCCAAACGAAAATCTTAAATCCCAAAAACTCTGAAGAACAGAAATATCTCTACCTTTGAAAAAATAGACTTTCTCCTTCCCGTTGTGACCGGGAGCGGGAAGAGCGAACGCTGCGTCCACGTGATCGGGAATTACCCCGAAGCCCACGCCGATGGCTCTGGGGTAGTCTTCATCCAGGACGCCATCATTGAACCTCCAGTACTTGTTCCCCTGATGAAAGTTTGGATTCATTTACTTCAAATATCTCCACAACTATCAGGTGTGTACTTTTACCGTCAGTAACGTTGTACTTGTTACAATGTGTGGGTAATCTGGGATTAAACACCAAAGATTCTGCGTGTATACTGATAAAATACCACAAAATTCTTGTTATTATACACAGTTTTTGTTGGACAGGATATGGAGGAGTCTCCATTTGGACCAGTTGGATAGACAATGGACCCAAATTGTGACAAAAATGGGATTTTGACCCTCAGAGAAGGATTATGACTGCATAAATACCACCTATGTCCACTAGGGGGGGGAGCTATATGCACACACTACAAACTTTGGCTGAGACATAAATCTAGGGTTTTATTAAAATTGACCATTCACTGTAAAAAAAACAAACATTGCAAAAACTAGGTATGAACTTAATTACGGTTGGTTGGAACAGGTGAGCTCATAGACCGGAAACTGATGTCAGCGAAGACTCCTACCTTGAAGATGTAAGTCTTCCCTTGACAGTTGATGCGTGTGAACGCAGCATCGATGGGGCCACTGATGCCCCACACATCCTTTATCAGCTTTGGGTAACCCGGGAGAACGGAGTTCTGGTCCATCTCAAAAAAGTACTCCCCTAGAAAGAAGTTCAGAAGCGTGACAGAAAATCTGTTCAAAGCAACTATAAAAACAGGATATACATAAAAACAATTTCCGCTCTCAACCCCCACCCAGCCATCACCTTCGTCATCCACGCACTAGGCAAACCAAACTACATAATGGAACTATAAAAACAGCATTCACAATAAAAACTATTTTAAAATGCTTTTCCTCCTAACCCCCAACAATTGCCATCGTCAGTCACGTACCAGGCAAACACAACTACGTAATGGAACTATAAAAACAGGATCCACAATAACAACTATTTCAAAACAATTTCTGCTCTTAACCCCAACCCTTCACCACCACCGTCACCATCGTCACCATCGTCATCCACGCACCAGGCAAACACAAGTACATAATGGAACTATAAAAACAGGAACTGAATTATGGAATATATAACAAATCTTCAAAAAAAAAATTCACTGAGGGAACACTGGAGGCAGTAAAAACTATAACACTATATAAACTACTATAAAAACAGGATACACAATAAAACAAACTCAAAACAATTTCTGCTTCTTAACGCCCTTCCATCACCTTCCCCATCAACACGCCAGAACTACATAATGGAACTATAAAAACAGGAACTGAATTTGCAGAAACACTGGAGACAGTAAAAACTATAACACTATAATATAAGCTACTATAATAAGTTAAAATTATCATATGATTATATCAGGGGAGCACATGACCTGTCACTCACCTCTGAAGGCGTATATGGAGCCATTTTTTGACCGCATGAAGGAGTCAAAGGGTCTCCCACTGCAGAGCACGGCATCCGGGTCAGGGCCTTCAGTGGTGGCGGGTGTGATGGGAGCAGTGGTCGGCTCAGGAGTGGTGCTGTTCTGGAGGGGTTCTGGAGCTGGAACTGTCTCTGAACTAGGTGTAATCTGTACAACAGGTGTGGGTTGAAGGCGGGTCTTGATCAGGCGTGGGGGTCGGGTCATGTCCAGCGTGGTCTCCGGGTGTCGCTGTCGTCTTTGGCTGAAGTCTGAGGTGGGTCGCCTTGTTGGCCTCAGTGGCGGACTGGAGGCGGTGACGGAAGACGGGGTGGTACCTTCACCCAGCTCATCATCGTCATCATCATCCTCCGCAAACACAAAGGTGTCTCCACGAGCTGAGGGGAGAGGCAGCGTCAGTCATCGTTTCCCTTCAGTCACCTAGACTCACATGAATGAACTTTGAAGAAGAGAAGTTCTTCCTACTCATCATCCCGCAGGTGACCTCAAAGTCGGAGCAGCAGCTCTTGTAGTATTTACACATGGAGTCGCACTGACAGTTCCTGTCGGAGTCGAAGCCATTCTCACAGCGGCCCATACACGACTCTGAAAACAAACATGACGCAGTCAAATAAAACAGATTATTTTTATTCTAACAATTAATCTGATTTATTTATATCCTGCTTTTTCCATACCGCATCTGTTACCAAATCAATTTCCCTTATTTGGTTATAAAGTTAAACTAGATTCGATTATACTCCCAGGATGCAGCACGCCAGTGGCATCATGGGATATGATGTTCTTTAATAATAACGTCCCTCTCAAGTCAAGCATGACTGGTGACGTCATCAATCCAGTAAATGTTCTGCAAACCACCAGTATTTTACAACTATTGAAGTGTAATTTTGAAAAGAACGTTTCACAGGAACTATATTACTCGTTCCTGATTAATAGAATTGATAGTAGAAGAGATAAATTCAACAACAAACACGTAAGCTACTCCAAAAGGAAAATTTGTATGGAACTTTGTATTTGCTCTGATTAATTGGACTACAACCTTGTTTCTCCCTTACATATTTGCTATTTCCCCCGAAAATAAAGGAAGTACAATTTAAAATAACTTATAATATTTATCCTACCTACAAATTAATCTCCAAAATTCTCCAATATCGATAACAAAATAAAAATAAAAATGTAAAAATGACGAGGAAACAATTATACATTTATTTGATCAATTCTGGGGGAAAAGTTGTAAATTATATTATCTCCAACTGCAAATACACAATTGTGTTGGAAAGCCAAAGACGTATTATTATATTACAAACATAAAAATACCAAATTAAAACAAATTGTCAATCTCATAATTCTAATAGGAACATTTATAATTAATGCAGCAAAATTCGCCAAATCTCGCTCATCCTTTGAGTTATTTATGTCTGAATTTATGATATGGTCCAAAACTTTAAAGAGATAGAAACAAAAAAAACAAACATATATATGTCTAACCTGATACTCGAATTATTTACAGAAATGTAATATCTTGTCTTCTTTCCTTTTCTTTCCATTTTTTGATAGCTTCATTTCCTTTTATGACCAGTTATTTATTTAATTTGTTCAATGGTTTTACCTTTTTCTAGAATTCGTACTATTATATCAGTGCAGGATTGTATAATAGAAACTTTATTAAACCCCAAAAGGGGAAATTTAGAGTTGCAGTCACTTTATATGCATTTTCTTATTATCTTATGTATATCATACTTATTCCCATAAATATTTGATTTAAAAAAAAAAAAAAAATTTCTATTTTTCTTAGATCTTTTTATATTATTAATATTTTAATATTGATGAGTTGTAAATAAAATTATTTACTAACTAATTATTTAGTCACACAATATTTATGTCCTATAGTCCTATATATATTTTTTTAATATATTTTTTGATATGATATTTATTAATACCCCTAACCCATTTATTACTTAAAAAAAAAAAACTTTTTGTTTTTAGCATTTTATCAATTTAATTATCAATTTAAAAAAAAAAACTTTATATATATTTTTCAGAGAAAAAACGGGAAAATTATCCACCTCTTCCAAGCTCCTCCCATCACATTATTTTTTTTGGAAAGACGGGAAAAAAAGAAAGAAAAACAACCATCAAAACCAATAAAAAAAAAAACAGTAACAGCCAAAACCAATTTGTGTACGAATACATAATTATAATATTCTCATGAAATGAGACAAACATTTAACTAAATCAAAAATGAACTGAATGAAAAGATAATTATATAGATAATTAGATAAGATAATTATAAATCAAGTCTTTTTACTAAATGTTCTTTTCCTCCAGTGAAGACGGGAACATTTGGACTGATGGTTGAATAAATGGATCATTGACACACATTAAACTTATTAACCCGTCTGAATGAAAAAGTGATGATTAAATCAGCTGCGACTCTGATTCAAATGAATTCTGAATCCCATATTTCACATAGTACTCACCCTCAGAAGCAAATGTTTCGGCGAGCAGCGCCAGCAGCAGCAGCAGCAGCAGCAGGGCGGCCCGGAGCTTCATGGTGTCTCTGCTGAGAGAGAGAGCACAGAATGAAAAGTTCTGACCGACCCGACCCTGTGCCTCTAATCATTGGAAACATGTGATTCGCCAGCTTTGTTTGCTCTTTCTTTTCCCCCTCCCAACTCCAGAAAACAGACACACATTAAGCAACGTGACCTTCACCTCTGAACATCTGTCTGCATTCTTTTTGCCCCCCCCAACACAACAAAATTCAGTTATTTTTGTTATTTGCTTTCTGGACAGGAGTTTTGCTTTTAATCCGTTTTTCCAGGGGCCTCAGTGTAAACAGAGGAGTGAAAATAATGGCTGATAAAAACAGTTTTATTGTTGTGTGTTACTGCAGGAATCATCAGAGACGTCATGTTTGTATCGAAGTCCTACCATCCAACGACTGACTGTGACATTTGTAGTAAAACGGAAACTTCCCGGTCGGCCAATCCCTCAGAATAATAATTATCAGCATAATAATCTGTTAAAATGTTACAAGAACCATTTCTGTCTATTATATATAAAAATGATATCAAATGTGAGATAAATGTAAGGAGAGTTATCGTTGGAGTGTCCTTAAGGACTTTTCGATTAAAGATATTGAGCGCCTTTTCTTTTTTTACGGAAGAGGATTGGGGCCATATACCAATCAATCAATCTAAATTTAGATGAGCACTTTTCACACATAAAAAAGTTACAGAAAGGGCTTTACACATTAAGCAACAATCTGACTTTTAATCTCAGAATTCTGACTTAATAGGGCTAAATGGTAAATATTTTTTGAATTCTGAGTTTAAAGTCAGAATTCTGGGATTAAAGTCAGAAAGCTGAGAGTAAAGACTGTATTTTGGGTCTATTGTCAGAATTATGTGAATAAAGTCAGAATTCTGAGCGTTAAGTCAGAATTTTGAGTTTAAAGTCAGAATTCTGACTTAAGTCAGAATTCAGATTTTATTTTAGTCAGAATTTTGAGATTAAAGTAAAAATTCAGAGTTTTAGATCAGCATTTTGAGATCAAAGTCAGAATTCTGAGAATAAAAGTCATCATTCCATAAAGTTTTTCACATAGTCATATATGGCCTTAATGCTCTTCCATACATTTTAGATTTAAACAGATTTTTGCTGTTTTTTCAGGTTCCCCCTCTCAGACTCAAAATGAAATATTTGGACTAAGGACTAAGGACAGGAACTGCAGCCGCGAGCGACTTTGGCAGTGTGATTACACAACAGTGGTGAATGTTTGCTGGGATCATTCCCACAGTAGATCATCTATAATCAAATACATACTTGTCCATGGAATATGATCAATAGCGGGGTGGGTTCATCTCAGGCCACACACACACACATTATGTTTACCCCTACAGCATTTATGTATATATATATAAATCCGTTAGATTCTTCCAAATCAGGGTTTTACTGTATTTCCAAACCCCTTCATAGGGGAAACCAAACTATCTGCTTTTGTTGGCTGACGTTCTCTCACTCTTGTAGCGTGTCATTACAGATTTCCATTAGATTTTGTGGGAGGATATTGATCGAGGCTTAAACCCCCTTATAATTCTACGTGGAGGTGGATAAAGGGTTTAAAAATGTTGTTTTCCCCACTTCTATAACATTGCCATGCATTAAAAATAGATTAATCGTGAATAATCAATGTACATGGTTGAGAAAATAATATTTAGGGAGGTTAAAGAGAGAGAGTTCAGAATTCTGACTTTAATACTAAGTATTAAATTAAAAAAAAATTCTTGTTGCTCTATTCTAAAAATTAAGTCAAATTTCTGAGTTAAAAGCCAGAATTCCGAAGATAAAGTCAGAATTTTGAGTTCATTCTCAGATTCTGACTTCAAACTCAGAATACTTTAATACCAAGAATTCCAAAAAATAATTATCATGTAGCTTTATTCTTACTCCTCTGAGTTTAAAGTCAGAGTTCCGAGATTAAAGTCAGAATCAAGAGAATTAAGCCAGAATTTTGAGTTTAAAGTCAGAATTTTAAAGAAAGTTATAATTCTGCATTTGAAGTCTGAATTCTGAGTTTAAAGTTTGAATTCTGAAAATAAAAAACAAAAAGACAGAATAAAAAAACAACAACAAACAAACAAAAAAAACATAGTCACAAATGGCACTAATCCTCTTCCATACATCCGGTTTAGATTCTGTTCACAGGCCTGACCGTTTCAATAAGGGTTGTTCCTCTTTAAATCAGAGAAGTGTCAGAATCACGACTAAATAACTCAACAATCAGTATCTGGTGGTCTTTAATATTAATTAAAATCAGTTTCCTCTGGTACTGCTGGCATGTATCGATTAAGTATTTATGGGATGTGCGGCTCTGAGGTTTGTCAGCAGCTCCTCCAGCAGAGGGCCTGCACTGTTGATGAGCAGGGGGGAAGAGGAGGAGGAGGAGGAGGAGGAGGAGGTGGTGGTGGTGGTGGTTCTGGTGTTTGTCCGTCCTGAGCCGGTGGGCGGCGCAGACACCTGAAGCAGCGGAGATGTTCTGATGCGGTAGGCCGGAGGGTTCCGCTGCAGACCGGTGTTAGATTCTGGTCCGGTGTTCTGCTGGAGGCAGGCCGCTGCAGTGCGACAGAAAGCTCCTCTGAGGAGAAACGAGCCTCCTCCTTTGTCTCCATGAACCCAGAGGACGTTTAGGATTTGTTGAAATGGGATCTGCTCTTTGTCTGGCTGAGATTTCTCCTCCTGACTGCAGAGCCTGAGGAGCCATTAGTCATCCAGAGACGAAGCTGAGCTGATGATGATGATGATGGTGATAGTGATGATGATCACAGGGTGAAGCTACACATGATCGGGTCATGAATATTAACGGGCTGATTTAACAAGAGAGGAGTGAGTGTTGTTGATTCATGTGCGCCATTGTTTACTAGTGACAGCTGATCGGAGGCCCGAGTAAAAGCCCGCTGACTGACAGCGACGCCGGTAGATGCTCCTCTCTCTGACGCTCTTCCTCTGGAGGATCTACCGACATTTATCCGTCATGTTCAGTACAGAGAGGCTCGCAGTCCCGGATTATGTCAACCGGCTGCAGAGAGGGAGGAGCGGCTCCGGAGGCTCGGACCCCAGAGCCGTTTCTCCCGGCGTCTGCGCGGACGTCCAGGCGGCTTTGAACACGTCACTCCCCGCCCTGCGCTCCGCCATCATTGGGCTGAAGACCGGCAAGGAGACCTCGGACTCCGACGAGATCCGCAAGGCCATCGCGGAGATCTACCAGCTGGTGGAGGAGGCCTGGGTGATGCCCACCGTGGGTCGACAGGTGGCCGAGGAGATCTGCAGCAGGATCCGGCTGGAAGGAGGTCTGGAGCTGCTGCTGCAGCTGCAGGAGACTCCTGCGGTGGAGATCACCTATGAGTCTGCAAAACTGCTGGAGCAGATCCTCATCGCAGACAACAGGTGAGCGAGCCCAGGTGGAAAACACAGCACATCTGTAAAATGGAACGGTCTGGAGCAGGGGTGTCAAACCCAATCACAGAGGGGGCCAAAAATGAACATTAGTCCACATCGAGGGCCGAACGGCTCTCAAATATGGCTGTTTTATTCTGAGGGATTATGACAATATATTCTTATTTTATTTACTCATTTTATAGAGTTTTGAACAAACCAAGGGAAAATAGAAAATAATCAAATGACAGATAACATTCAAGATAAATCAGCATCATTTCTCTGCCTCCCTCTCTGTCAGCAACGTTTCCTGGAATCCTTTCCAATTAGAAGTTTTTGTTCAAAGGCATCAACAACAACAAGTAAAAAAACTAAAATCAATCCGTTTAATTAACAATATCAACAAAAAGTGAACTTAAAATAACCCTTGATGGTCTACAGGTGTATTTCACATTTAAAGTAAAAAACGTTATGTGTTTTCTTGTTTTGAAGGCAGCAGTACTGAAACCTCCTGAACGAAAGGAGGACGTGAACGCACCTCACCAGTAAATTAAGACGCGCGTTCTATTTACTAAACCGCGTGTTTAACTTACTAAAAGGTTTATTAATCAGCGTTTTAACAGTTTTTTCTCGTCCATATCTCCTCCCAGGCTTCGGATGAGCCTAAAGTTTATTAGAGTGATCTGATAAACGCTGATATCTGACAACAGAGGAGAAGAGAGCTCGCTCGCGCTGGCGCTATAGGTTGATGCGCCGGCGCTCGCAATGCCTTCTGGGACTTGTAGTATCTATGGTGTTTGTGCTGTTTACCAGCCGTCGGAATTAGATATTGTCTCACGGGCCGGAAATAATTGTCCTGCGGGTCTTGAGTTTGACATATGCGGTCTATAAGTTCTCTAGGCAATTAAGTTTAATAGGCTAATGATAACCAATAAAAAAAAAATCTGGGCTATTTTAGGAACCTAATGCTGGATTGAGGCTGTTGAAGAAACTACTTGGGTTGGTTTGACCCTACATTGGATTGGAAATAGTGACCCAGCTCAGTGGGTTGGAGATACTCATCATTCCTTTAACCCACCTTAACATACCACATCATTTTAATTGAATGACAAATGGATGTGAGTTCTTATGGGCTAAATTCTGCCAATTTTTATGCAGCAAACTGTATTCTGAAAATATTTTTGTTGTTTATTTTAATGCAACAAAACTTTCACCTTAATTAAGGGTAAAAATCATGCTGGGTCACACCCATAAACCAAAACAAACCTGTCTGGACCAGTGCCTTTAACACCCAGCACTGGGTTACCAAAATACAGTAAACCAAGCTGGGTTTATTTCAACCCAGCGGTTTTTAGAGTGTAGAGTTCAGAAAATTCATTTTTATAAGGTTATTGCATTAAATCTAACACAACTCTGAAATTCTTTACATATTTGGATGAAGTAAATCCAACAAATTCTTTTTTTTAGGTGCTGGTACACAGAAATAAACATTTTTTAGGTTAAAAAATAGAATTTTTTGTTCATTCTGTCGATCTGCTGATTAATTGTCTCGTTATTACAGCCGTGTCAGATTAATAACTTTTGTATTCACAGCCTTTTACCGGTTATGGCATTTCATACCTTGTCGGAGTGACTGAATAATTTATGTGGACATATTTTCCGTCTCCTGTGGACAGGGATTATTTGGCACGGATGGGTCTGGGGGTGATCTTAAACCTGACCCGACAGCAGGAGGATGCTCAGCTGGCCCGCAGCGTCTCCGGGATCCTGGAGCACATGTTCAAACACACCGAGGAGACGTCCATCCACCTCATCTCTAACGGCGCCCTGGATACCCTGCTCTTCTGGTGCAGAGGCACGGACCCCACCGTGCTGCGTCACTGCGCCGTGGCTCTGGCAAACTGCGCCATGTACGGGGGCCACCGCTGCCAGAGGTGGATGATCGAGAAGCAGGCCCCCGAGTGGCTTTTCCCACTGGCTTTTTCCAAAGAGGATGAGCTCATCCGCTTCCACGCGTGTCTGGCTGTGACTGTTTTGGCCACCAACCGAGAAATCGAGAAGGAGGTGGTGAAATCTGGCACCCTGGAGCTGGTGGAGCCGTTCATCGCGTCTTTGGACCCGGATGACTTTGCCCGCAGTTTATTGGACAGTGCGGACTGCATGCAGGGTAAGACGGCGTCTGATCTGCAGCATCTTTTGCCTCTGCTGGACGGCACGAGGGTGGAGGGGAAATGCATCGCAGCCTTTTACCTGTGCGTGGAGACATGCATCAAGTCTCGGCAGCGCAACACCAAGGTACAATCACAAATATGATTTCACTCGTTCTTCTCAACCAGGCCCGTAATCAGGCTTCTACTTTTAAACATGTAGATTTTAATAAAAACATTGATTAATGTCAAAGCCAAAGGTTTTAGTATGTGCATGTCGCTCCCCCTAGTGGACATAGGCGGTATTTTGCAGCCAAAACCCCATTTTTGCCGCATTTTGGGTGCACTAGGCCAAATGGAGAGTCCTCCTGGTCCTGTCCCACAAAAAACGTGAAGAATAACAAGAAATTTGTGGCGAGGATGGAGATATTGGTATTGTTTGTGTTTACTCACAGATTACTCTCACGTAGTATCAGGTACAAAGTAACGGAATATGACAATAAATGATTTTACATCAAAATTATGCAAATACAGCTGATATTTGTGGAGTTGTTGTAAGTTTATTTTGGGTATGTAATGCAGGCAAGGCTGAACTTCAAGTAAAGAAAAAGAGTGGAACAAGTTCATACTGTCACTTTTACTACTTTTTTATTTATTTGACTTTTTTTTCAACCTTTATTTTACCAGGAAATTTTTTTTTATCTTAAGTTGAATTGAAAAATCCGCATTTGTCAAAAACATCTTTATCAGTTAAGAAAACATCTACAGCCAAACGTCTCTTCATCAAATTTCCTCCTCGATCGACCTCTCTAGATATTCCAAGAGATCGGCGCCGTGCAGAGCCTGAAGAGAATCGCCATGTACTCCAGCAACGGAACCGCCTCTGGCCTCGCGAAGCGGGCGCTGAGCATGATGGGGGAGGAGGTGCCCAGACGAATCCTGCCGTGTGTGCCCAACTGGAAAACCTGCGAGGTGCAGAAGTGGCTGCAGCAGGTCGGCTTCAGCGCCTTTTGTGAGCGTTTCCAGGTGAGTCCACCAAATACAAGCACGAGGATCCGCCTGTGAAACGGCGGGTCGGACCTTTCTGACCCTCTTGCTGTGCAGGAGCTCCAGGTGGATGGAGACCTCCTGCTGAACATCACAGACCAGGATCTGAGCACTGATCTAGGCATGACTGCGGGTCTCACCCGTAAGAGGTAGGTATTCAAAAAAAATCCTTTCAGAACATTCGTCTGAGGCTCAGCACCATCCAACACCTCTGTTCTGTGCGGTCCATCAGGTTTTTGAGGGATCTACGCGTTCTGAAGACTTATGCTAACTACTCCACCTGTGATCCAAACAATATGGCCGACTGGCTCATTGAGGTGGACCCTCGATTCCGCCAGTACACCTACGGCCTGGTCCAGTCGGGAGTGGATCGCAATATCATCCAGAACGTGACGGACCAGCAGCTACAGCACGACTGCCTCATCGACAACGGAGTCCACCGAGCAAAGATACTGTCTTTAAGCCGCCGGCCCTTAAGACCCTGCCACACGGACGCCCAGCCTGCAGGACCCGATGTCTTCATCAGCTACCGGCGGACCACCGGCTCCCAGCTGGCCAGGTCAGAACCGAAATTTCAGGCAAAGACAGGAAGCATTAAACGACATTTTCTCAGACTTTGTCATTGTCTCTCCCGTCTGAAGCCTTCTGAAGGTCCACCTGCAGATCCGGGGGTACAGCGTCTTCATCGACGTGGAGAAGCTGGAGGCCGGCAAGTTTGAAGACAAACTCATCCAGAGCGTGCAAAGGGCGCGTAACTTCATCCTGGTTCTGTCCGCAAATGCCCTCGACAAGTGCATGGGTGACACCGCCATGAAAGACTGGGTTCATAAGGTCAGTAACTTTCCATTCGTTAGAAGCATGTGGCCTGATTTATGAAAATTCTGATTGGTTCTGCTGCACCTTGAGCCCATATCAAGATGAGCAGGCGGATAAATGAGTGGAATGTGCCTTTAAACATTTAAACTGTCCGCACTGGACGTTGACTATTCTTGAGGTCGTTTTTTGTTCACCAGCCGCTTCTCCACCTGTGGAATCCTGCAGGAAATCGCCACAGCTCTGGGCGGCAAGAAGAACATCGTTCCCGTCACGGATAATTTCATGTGGCCCGACCCGTTGTCTCTCCCGGAGGACATGAGAGCCATCCTCAACTTCAACGGCATCAAGTGAGTTCACGCGGCGTCTTTCAAAGCGTTTGTGGAGAAAACCAACAAACGCGTGGTTAGCCGACGCAGGTTTTATTTATATAGCGTTGATTACAACAGACGGCAATTTCCAAAGAGAGAAAGTCGAAACTCTTTATTCCAAAGAGGCCCAACGATTCAACAAGAGCCCGAACGGAGAGATAGTGGAGAGAGGAGATAAAACTGCCTTTTAACAGGCAGAATCTTGGAATAGACCCCGACTCAGAAAGAGAGAGAGAGAGAGAGAAAGAGAGAGAGAGAGAGAAGGAACACACAGACATACACAACAGCAATAATATCAGCTATAACTAGGTCTGAGTTGTCGTCCCCGACAGCAGGTGTACAACCCCGAAAAGTTCCCAATCCCCTGCGTTGTACAAACAATGCCCTGGATTGAACTAACCACAAATGAAATGTGAAATTTTGTGCATAGTATTTTACATTTAAAAAAAAAGAAGAAGAGCTCCCCTTAGTGAGTAAAATATGAACTATTGGACAGATACAAGATGAATCTCCTGGATTCGATTCATATAAACCTAATCTGGACTAAATCCGGCGAAATTATGGTCTGAAAATGTGTGGAAGTAAAAGCTCCCCCTAGTGTTGGAAATATACAACCAAACTTTCGCAAAACTAATCCAGTTCTTCCTCGCTCATCTATGGAGGTATAAATTTGAGAATGATCCATGAAAGTTGAGTTTTATCTATTTCTTTTTAACATTTTAACACGCAGGATCCATATTATCCTATAATATCCCCGACTTTTTGGGTACATAATAATAGTAATAATAATTAATAATCAATCAGATCCATAGCTGGTAGGTCCAGTCAGGATCTATGGGGAGAATTCTCCTGGGAAGAATTCAAGGTGGGAACATGCATTAATGGAGGGTGGAAGTGTGGAGAAGGAGGGAGAGAGAGTAGCTCAGTGCATCATGGGAAATCCCCTAGCTGTCTATGTGTATATATATATATATATATATATATATAGCGGTTTAGCTAATGAATAATGTAGAGATGTTGTCTGAAAGATGGTTTCCAGGAGAGGAGACTGATGTCCGATAGCTGTACTGTATAATCTCTACACTACATTTTCACATTACTTTGTGCTTCACGTGCAGAAAATCATCGTTTGTAACATATTTAAAAGTATTTTAAGAGTTTGATTCAGGACTGTGGGCTTTTTAAGACATGTAAAATAAACATTTTTTAAAGACTTTAAATACCCATTAGAGACTGAAGATGGAAAACCTGTTGCCTTTTTCTCGCCCACAGATGGTCCCATGAATACCAGGAGGCAACCATCGAGAAGATCCTGCGTTTCCTGAAGGGACAGCAGGATCAGGCCGACAGCCCCGCCACCGCCAAAGGCCAGAAGAAGAAAGAATGAGAGGAGGAGCGACAATAATAGAATAGAATTTCTTTCTGCGATGCCAAAAGTCCACATGCGCTGGGCGATCTTGGCGGCAGCTTCCTCCCCTCCTCTCAAGCGCATGTGAATTTGATTATTTAAAAAATAACACGCTCATTGAATAAAACTAATACCATTAGAGCTAATGCATTCCAAAAATGCATTCAATTAAAGAAGGGATCTCCGATTGTGTGTGATAAACTGTAATCGTTTAATGATGATAGTACCCTCCCACTGCTGTATGTATATATATTTATATACATATATATATATATGATATTTATGTGTGTAATGAGGTTTAACAGCATATGCCTTCCGTCTCTCAGGAAAATAACTGTGATGAAGCCGACAGCGGCGTCCAGCAAACTCATCAGTGCTGATTCTGAAGCTTCCACTAACACGTCCGTCATCAGAAAGCTTCCTGGAGGATCAAACGGGTCTCTGGGTTGGGTTCTTTGTGTGTTTGGGTTGAGAAGGGAAAGATACTGAAGCCGATATGTTCAGAATCGGATGAAACACCAGTGTAGTGTTGAGCCTTACTGCTAACTTTGAGTTAACCGAGTGCAAATATCGTGAAAAAGAAAGAAAAACTGTTAAAATGAGTTTTCATTCATATCATTTCAATCAGTTTTCAAGCTAACGTGTTTAGCCGTGGAGCTCGGAGTCGAACCGCTGCTCCTCTGCTCCAAAAGGGAGGTGGAAGAAATGTGATCAGGATGGAGGTCGCCTCCCTTTTAGGAGGTTTTCCAGCCTCGACCAACTGGATCGGAGACTCACAGGTAGAGCCAGAACTTTCTGGAGGGACTATGTATCGCTCAAGCCTCGGGATCCCCCCAGGATGAGCTGGAGAGTGTTGCTGGGGAGAGACACATCTGGAATCCTTTTTGGGGGGAATTTTAGTTTGTCAACAGGAAAAATGTGAAGATATGATTTTGGGGCAAATGTGGGAGAAATGTTTTAATGAGCATTTTTTCTTTTTTTTTTCTTTCTAATTTTCTGTCGGTATTTACTAGATTTAAAGGATTAATAATGAGAATCATTGCTATTAACACAGAAATCATGGAATATCAGGTTTCCACCGCAGCTTGTCGGTTCGGTTCTGTTTATCCTGAAGACGGCTGTTATAAAATGATGCAGTAACGGAAAGAGTGGAGTAAAAAAAAAACGTCATGAAATGAATCTCTATGACAGACTGAGACTTTTAAAAAAAAAGTGGCAAACCTCCTCTTTACCTGTGAAAGCCAGAAATAAAAAAATAAAAAACTGCTTTGATGGCGCTGACATATTATTGGAACGCTGTTCTCACCGGTTCTCGAACGCATCACCGGTCCAGAAGTAATCTGATTTTACATTATGACATTAATACATTTTACCTCCGATGTTGTTATAATATTTATTCAAAATCACTTGTCAGGCAGGAAAACACATTTTTTTCATTAATATTCTCCGTTTAAAACAAACATGATTCCGTCACTTGATTCATAGTTTAAAAAAAAAACGTTTTTTATAATGAAATGCTTTATTTGAAGTTCATTGAATTACTGACATGACATGTAAAACACAAAACATACATTTAAACGTTTTTCCTTCTCCAAAATGATCCGAGTCTAATAAATAGGATGAAAATATCCCACTATTCTGATTACGACAATAAAAAACAAAAAAAAAAACAGATTAGTGGGAAGAATCTTGTATTTTGTATGACACTCGGAGTGTCATACAAAATACAAGATTCTAACTTCCCCTGCATGTTGACACGGGATCGTCATCAGCAGGAATGGTTTTCCTGGGCATACTGAAGGACTGCCCAGACTTAGACCCTGTCATTGACTTCATGCAGGGAGAAACTAAAGGGTCCAGGACTTCAGGGTCTGCGTAGGAATGTACCATCAGAGCGGATGAATCGAATACATTTAAAACAGAGATAGAAGGCACGATCTTTGGCAATCATATTGAAAAAGTATTAAATCACAAAATAGATGAAGTCAGAAAATCTTCTGTTCAAGTTTTGACGAATCAAGTTTTGACGAACCCTCAGTTCTCCCTCTTGAGAGTTCTTCTAACCGGGAGGCCGATTCTTCTCCCTTCTGTGTTGGGGTTTGGTTCGAGGTTGGTAGATCTCCACCAGCAGTCCGTTTCCTGTCCCAAAACAGTCTCTCCCAGTACCACAGATGTTTTGTCTCCACGCCGAAGCCGCTCGCCTCAGAGACGAGGAGCAGCTTGACCTCTGACTCACTGCAGGTCAGGATGCTGAGGAGCCTCCGGGGTTCTCCTCTGGTCCAAACACTGCAGCCTCCTGAAAACACAAGCATGAACGTTGTTAACAATTCTAAACAGATCTTATTCTTATCTGTAGCGGATCATCTGTTTCCATCTGCTCCGGTCCTCTACGTCTTTCTGTCACACCGACCAACTTCATGTCCTCTCTATCCACATCTAGAAACCTCCTCTTTGATCTTCCCCTTCTTCTCCTGCCTGCAGCTCCATCTCCAGCATCCTTCTACCAGTAGATCCACTATCCCTCCTCTTCTTCACGGGTCAGAACCATCTCAATCTGTCCTCTCTGACTTTGTCTCCAGGACGTCTCACCTGGACTGTCCCTCTGACGTCTCCTTTCTAATCCTGTCCTTCCTCTTCACTCCCAGAGAACATCTGAACATCTTCATCTCTGCCTCTTGTCTTCTGGTCAGAACCGCCGTCTCTAAACCATCCAGCAGAGCTGCTCTCACCTCCATCTTGAAAACCTTTCCCTTCACTCCCGCTGCTCCTCTTCTGTCACAGATAACTCCCGGCAATCTTCTCAACCCCCTCCACCCTGCATGCAGGTGATTCTCCACCTCTTTTCCACACTCCCCGTTCCTCTAAACCGTTGAATACTTTTACAAGTTAGAAGTTGTCATGTGTTTGTAAACGAGGTGAAAGAGGAAGGAGACAACTCACCCGATTATTCCTGCGGGGGAGATGAGAATGATGGCAGCAAGCAGGAAGGGGAACCCCTTCATGAAGGGCAGCGTCGCCGGGTAGAGGGAGTTGAAAAGACCGCCGCCCACCAGAAAACACAGACTCTCCACGCAGGCAACAGAGGCAAACAGTGCACCTGGTAGAGAGAAAGAAACACAGAAAAGATGAGCACAAGGACACAAACGGTTGCAAACAGGACAAAACGTGGGAAAATTCACATTCACTAAGTCCATAAACGGTCCCACAGCTCTTTCTTATTTACAAACTTCTCACATCTGGACCGATTAGAGAAGAAAGTTTCCTTCTTCAAGGTCATCGGACCAAATTTGTTGTGTCGCAATTATATGTGATTCCTGGCAGGAACTCTACGCGCTTTCTGACAGACCTTGTTCTGATGGATCCACCAGCTTGGACAGCTTGGACCGGAGGACGGGTGTCACGGCCATGGAGAGGAAACACAGACCGTAACCTGACGACAGGGAAAACAACCATCAGAACATTGATTTCAACAGGTCAGAATACATTAAAACGTTTACAGAAAACATTAAAAAGAATACATGAAAGACCAGCCTGGTCACTTCCACTGTAATCCTTCAAAATAAGAGCACTGAAAATACGTTACTCATTAGGATTCTTAAACTTTAAATTCACTCAATCCAGCTTCCCTCACCTGTGAACATGAGCTGGGTGGTGTACGCTACAGAGAAGACCACCAGCCCCGAGATGTTGGAGGCCAGACCCACCACAGCCAACCACGAGTCCACCAGACAGCACTTCATGACCTTCAGCCCCAGCAGGCTGGTGAGGTAGGACATGTGCAGAGCGGCTGACCCGTAGCCGATGAGAGCCGGTCCCCAGCACAGCGGTGAACTCAGCTCGTACAACACGTACAGCTCCCTGCAGCCCGAGTGGACCGTCACCACCAGGAAGAAGCAGAGCATGTAAAGCCACAGCTTGTACCGCTGAAATCTGGACCCGTCCTCTCTGAGACTGCCTCCTGTCGAGAAGAGTTGCCAGACGGCTTTATAGTGGCGGCAGGACAGGAGTCTGGCACTCGGGTCTGGCCGCACCGATTCACGGACAAACAGGTATGCATACAGAGCAGAAGCCAAGTTCGAGGCCAGGACCATCCAGAAAGGGAGGATGTACCTAGACGCAGGGATAAAAACAGAACGCTGGTGATAAAGCGGACGGTAAACGTTTTAATGGTGATCAAAGTCCAACGGTGTCGTTGATACCTGTCTCTGGTCGCTGTGTTCCGCCACTGCCCTCCGACGATGCTCGCCACCATCCCCGAAATGCCCAGACAAGCCTCCAAGACGGCCACCCTGAAGGTGCGGGACCTTCTGTCGCTGATATCAGCCACGTGGGAAAAGCAGCCGGACAGGATGGCATTAAAATCCCCTGAAAGTCCACTGAGTACCCTCCCCAGTAGAAAGTAGGCCACCGGCAGGTTCAGGTACATCACCACCAGGTAAACCCCCGCCTGCAGGGCCATGCCCAGGTTGGGGATAATCAGGACAGGTCTACGACCTGCGAGGTCACTCCAGGAACCCAGGAGTGGAACCACCAACAGGCCCACAGAAAAGCCTGCGAGGCTGATGTAGAGGCTCCAGTGGGCCGTCAAAATTTCCACCTCCTAGAAGAACAGAAAGACCAGCCCAGTCAACGACGAGTGTCAGCCGGGACAAGGACTGGTTGATGATCGGTTTCAAATAAGATCCATCTCTTTGTGTCATTGCCACCAAGATTTTCAGTCACTTCTTGGTTGATGTCGACTTTTTACTTATGACCGGACAAAAACGTCCATTACAGACGGTAAATATATTATTATTACAACACTAATAGATTAGTGTAGTCGATTTTATCATCTCTTCTCATCATCTTATTGGGCTTACAGTTAAAAAGCCTTTAATTTGTGGATTTGTCTTTTTAGCCCCACCCTGTTTCTACGCAGTGTTCAGAATCAGAGACATTAAGACATTTGCATTGATGAGGAAAAGCTGGTGAGGCTTCGGATTGGGTGATGAAGTCATGTAAATAATATACCGATATGAAGCTTGTGCTCGTCAGATGGTTGCCTCTCCTTGCTCATTAGTTATTTGGAGTTGGTTCTCGCTTGGAAATAAATACAGACTCAAAATAAACAGGACAGGTGAGACCTATAAGAGTTTATTTTCGGCGTCGGTAGTTAGAATGTGTGATTTAAAACAAAAGATACCAATAGTTCTATTTTATTCTTTTAGATAAAAAGGCTATAACTACCTAATATTAAAATAACACGACAATGGACCTAAAATGTGCCATAAATGGGATTTTGGCTGTAAAATATCACATTTGTCCACTAGAGGGAGACACATGCAAATGCTATAACCTTCGGCTGTGACATTAGTCAGTTTATCTTCATCATAAATGTAAACATAAATCTATCATTGTGCAGATTTAAAAAACAAAATAGCAACAACGAGGTGGAATCCTGATTGATGATAAAAACAGACATCTTTGGAAGAGCAGCATTCTGGAAACACCTGGATTCCTTCTCAGGTGTTAATGCTATGATACTATCTTGAATTTGAGTAACCGGTTAAAGTCCGGTTCGGTGTACCTTCTGGAGCGGGTCGGGAGTCACGGAACCGTTGGTGCAGTCTGACCGGGTTCTGGAGCTGTTGTAGCCGAGGTCCTCGCTGATGCGGTCCCACAGGTACTGAGTGGACAGAGACGTCTGAAGGACCACCGAAAACATGGAGAGGAACATCACCGGCTCCACAGACACCGGAACCGGACACTTTAAGTTGAACGGCGGGCGTCTGGAGTGGCTCCTAGGTTCGTCCGTCTCCTCTGTGTGGACCGAGTCGCTGGCCGCTGATGCGAGCGAATCTCCGGGGAGAATCGCAACGGTGTCCGGCTCGTTCATTTCGAACCGGCCACACAGTTAACGTCAGAGAATCTGAACAACTTTAACTAACGTCCTAAAACTTGTTGCGGGGGTTGCAGCCGTGAGGAGAACCGTCCGATCATGCTAACCGTGCGGGTTGTTTCTGAATGAAGTCAGTCTGAAGGTAAACAATCCGCTTCTTCAGCGGAATAAAAGACGGAAGCATCGAGTTAAAGAGCGGCGCCGCCTCTGCCGCCCCCTGCTGGACGGACACGCGAACTAAAAGATAAAACCAGAGTAAAAACCCTCATTCAAAAAAAGTTATGACACTGTAAAACTTTACAGCCCTGTCCTAATCCTTTTGACAATAAAAAACACCATATACAATAGTACATATAGATAGATATAAACTTTGTTAACCCTTGTGCTTCACTTCATCAGGCTATATGAATGAATGTCCTGCTCAACTCAACTTAATGTCACTATCTCTTATTTAGAAATGTGACTGAAGCAGTTATAATATGATCCGGCAGCAGCATGTATATGCTAAAAAGTAAGGGGCTCAATGATGGAGCCATGCTGGACACCATCCGAAAGAAATAAATCATTTTTCCATAGTTTTTTTTTTCTTTGTGAGGACATTAAAGGGTTAATATGCCCTTCAAGGACTTCTGGACCTGATCATAACCATCATAAAGCTATTTATTTTTTGTTATTTTCACCCTTTAAACACCACGTTGATGAACATGATGTTTTTTATGCAATAACAAAATTGGGGAAAATCGTCTTATTTTCTAGAAAATAAATTATTTTTGTAATTAGCTCATTATGGGAAATGTCAATTTTTTTTTTCCATTCTCCTGATTTTTATTCCTAATATCGCACCTTTTTTTTTCTTTTTTTTAAATCTAGTAAGTATTTAAAAGCTGTATCTGTAGAACTTCACCCGTTTCAGAAATGTTCCATTTCCACTGAATTAAATGTTCATTGCTTTACTACGACGATGTTCCCTCATGCATTATTTTAAAAAGCAAATACATCAGAAGTGGATTATGGTCTCTGTAGAAAAATGTGAAGATACAAATTCAAACACTTAGAGCAAATAGAGACTTTATTCTAAGGTCATAAATATCAAATATGGTGGAAATGAAGATTCATAATAGTTTTCCGGCTGACGTGTCCGTGTACAGTCATTATAAAATAAAAGTATTTTTCCTTAAACGTCTGACTCTCTGTCCATTCCTTAAACAGGATCTCGCAACCAATGAGTAAACTCATTTTTTTTTTTTTTTTTTTTAAATGACCGATACGACCTTGAAACATTTTCACGACACCGCCTGTTTTTTCCCTTGTGCAGTAACTCTGGTAGGACTTTGTCCACAATCAAAAAACAAGACAGTAATAATGATAAATAGCTTATATATAACTTTATTTAGGGTGTTTGAAGACATGTCAGCTCACTCATCAAGCACTTCATCTGAATTTGTCTGACATAAAAAACTGCGATGGAACCAATAAACACCTTTATTTTAATCTTCTACAGACATAACAGCTCACAGTTAAAGTGGAGAATGAAAGGACTTCCTACAGCTTATTTATTGATAGTGTTATCTATCCCCATCTAAACACATGCAGGCCCCGTCCTCCAGTTAATCTTTAATATATGCAGCTTTATATGCCGCGCGTTTTCTTCTGGCGGTTTCTTAGACAGACATAAATTGTTCCTCTCTGACTCCTCCATACTTTGGATGCCCATCACCAAACATGGCTGGATTTCTCACGTGGCTGTGGAAGTACAGGAACTACATCGTTATCCTCCTGACTCCTCTCTTACTCCTGCCTCTGCCGCTCATCATCCCCACCTCGGTAAGAAAAGCAAGATTTGTTTTCTGTCTGCAAAACCTCTAACCAGAACCAAGCTGCAGCATCTCTGCTCACGCGTCGGCAGAACCGTCTGCAAAAATGAGTCTGGACCCTCTTAATCTTCTCAGTTTCATTGGGAAGAACATTTTAAAATGAATTAAAAAAAAGACATATGATTCAATAATGCATCAAAATCAATCACATAAGCCACATTTTGTTATTATGTTTTACGTTAACCGTTAAACCTCCACTCTGCCCGGCGACAGTCTCTCTTTATGTCACGTTTGTTTTTCTGTTATCCAAGAGAGGAAAACGTTTTCGAGGTTTTTCATCTGAAACGGAATCATTTTCTAAAAGGGTTCTGAGCGCAGGTGTCATTTAAATCATTTGTGATTATCTCCTACAGCCATTGAACTCCTCAGGAGCGATGCAGGAACAGAAATGTGAGCCACTTCATTGAACTTGTTTTATAAAATGACCCAGCATGCAACATGTATATGCTAAAGAGTAAGGGGCCAAGGACGGCGCCCTGGAGGACACCACAGGCCATAGGAGCCAGTAACCATGGCTATTGAGAATTCCATTATTTGGGTTTATTTGGGGGCATATTAAAACATGTGAGGACTTACTAAACAGAATTATGTAACCTGATACAACATAAAAAAGTCTAACGAGGGTCAAAGGTCGAGCTAATCTGATTCAAACGGACTTTTTTTCCATGAAATACGAAATTCCGATTTTTCTTTCACTTTTTAAGAACAAACTTGATCAAAGGATTTGTCTTTTTGCGGTACGGATTTAGAGTGTTTAAAATATTAAATGAAGAAATAAAACGTTGCAAAGAAAAACTTTAAAAAATTTTTATTTTTATCTTAGTGAGGACATCAAAGGGTTAATATTAGGTGTGGGGTCTGTCTGTGTCTCTAAAAACAGATCTGAAGATTGAGCTTTCTACATTATTGATCTCACATATCATCTTTTGGGTTTTTATATATTACCTTTCGGGGTTTTCCCACAAAACATTGTTCTGAATATTCAATAAAGCTCATTATGACAAATATTCTGTACGAATGTCGTTGATGCTGCCCCCAAAAAAACTCTGCAAATCATCAGGTTTCTTGCCTAGAATGTGAAAGAGACGCTCCGTATCTCCAGCCAGAGTCCAGTCTGGTGCCCCGGCGGATGTTTACCAGCTCACCTGCTCAAAAACCTGAGAAGCAGCTCAACTTTTTGCTGATGACATCAAATGTCATAAAAAAAAAAAACACACTTCCTGCCTGATTTAAATAAATATACCTCAGCAAAAATGTTTGAAAAGTAAATTAAAGCTGATTCCTGTCATCAGTAAAGTAGTTTAGATTACCACTAGAGTTTACTACTGCGTATGTACTTGTACTCCTGCTACTGCCGACATAAGTGCAGTCATTAAACGGACTGGGAGCGAGAAGTACAAAGATCACAGAACCCTGACCGTCGGTGTCATAAAAACCCGTAAAGAGATAAAGTCAGGGGTTTTATTTTTACGGGGCATGTGGTGATTTGTTTACCCAGCGTTACTTTATATCCAGAAGTTAATGAGGCGAAGAAACGGGTCGTTCTGCTCTTCCTGTTCGTTAATACCGAAAGGGATTAAAAATGTCACTGGACCGATGAAGAGTGGGAGACGAAGGTTGTTTTAATGTGAATTAACTTATCAAATTATTATAAGAATTCATTCACGGGCTTAGTTAGTTGATGTGGTTGGAAATAAAACATCTATGTTTGGAATTATACTTTAATGGGATTCATAATGATTATTAAAACAAATCTTAATTATTATTTGTGAACCAAAAAAAGCGGGATCAAGTCCAGGGACCCAATTAAAAAAAGATTAGAGCCAACGATCTTCGATAGGAGCTTCATCGGCCTTTTTTTCTCGTACGACATAATATCATGCAGCACATTCCAGCACATGGGGAATTGTGAATAATAATAACAACACACTTCGTTCTTGTGTCGACCCACACTAGAGGGCAGAGTCCATGATAAGAATCGGAACAAACACTGAGACATAAAATAAAACGCAGACACCGTATCTTTAATTCTTAACTCGCTGGACTGCACACTCTTATATAAGTGACCCGTTAAGACTTTTTTTATTTATGTAAGCGTTAAATCAATGAGTATTACATTTAGATAGGTAGGAAAAAACACTTCATTTATCCTCAGAGGGGGAAATTTAGTTAGAAGAGTGACGGTGGTACTAAAAGTAAGAGAATATGTGATATAAAAAGTGATTTTTTAAATAAAAATATACACATACATACTTAGAATATGAAATATAATGGACATATTTATAACTAGGCCTATGCTGTCGGCCCTGGCAGCAAGAGTATATTCCTGAAAAGCCCCCAACCCAGAGCATTTTACAAACGATAGCCCTGATTGAACTCAAATTTAATATGAAGTTATGGAAACAGAACTTTGAGTAAAACTATTTAAAGGAAGTATCTTTTCTGTATTTGCCTTAGCGGCGAGAAAAAGGAGAATAACAGCTCAGTCTCGAAGCTTCACAATTTATTAATCAAATATAAAAAGAATAATGTCAATTATATTTCGATTTATTTTATTTTTTTCTGTATTATTACGCAGACTCCTAGTGGTAACTTTGGGGTACTGCAAGGGTTAGGTGAGATTATTTGGAGAAAAAAAACAATCCTGCATGATTTCTAATATACTAATAATAGTTTCAAAAATTCCAACAAACGACACTTTGAATTCGTTGGCCTCATTTCAAATGTCAGGAAAACATTTGTTGTTGAACGATTCATTATTGAACTAGAGGCGCAACAGAAAGCGAGTTTAAGGAAAACTTCATACAGATTCCTGCATTCATGTCTGAGTTGTTGCCAGCCCGTTAATCTACCGACAACATCAAAAAAATCTCTCCGAGTATCTCTCAAATACTCTGTAGCCGCTCTTGCACCTTCCACTTCAGTGCCTCTGTTCAGTCCACCAAGCTCCATCCCTCAAGAAACTTCAAAGGAAGTAAAAGAGCTCTTTGAACTGTGGCCCAAGCTCCACTCCCAAGTTAACATCGAAGGAATCAAAGCAACGAACGCGGCAATTGCAACTTTGTGATGTCACTACTCCTTATTTTATTTTATTTTATTCCAGTTGCTCCAGGATACGAAATATAGAATTTCATGCAAATCCATCCAGTTGGTTTTTCCCTAACCGGCTTCTTCTCTTTCACTCACATGTCAATAACAACAAAATGGTTTGTTTGTCATTACAGCAGGCCAAATGTGGCTACGTAATAATCCTCATGGCGCTGTACTGGTGCACAGAATGTATCCCTCTGGCGGTGACGGCGCTGCTGCCCGTCATTCTCTTCCCCATGATGGGAATCATGGAGTCAGGCGAGGTATTTTTCCCGACGCACCTCTTGGAATTATCAAGGGATCTTTGTTTTTGCTGCCTCACTCTTCTTCCTGTCTTCTTCCAGGTATGTATCCAGTACCTGAAAGACTCCAACATGCTCTTCATCGGTGGGCTGCTGGTGGCCATCGCTGTCGAGCACTGGAACCTGCACAGGAGGATCGCACTTCAAGTTCTCCTCATCGTGGGGGTGAAACCGTCTCTGTAAGATACATGGACTACAAACATAAACATACATATACGGTATATATGTGTGTATATCTATGTGTTTTCAAACATGCTTTCGTACAAACGTTCATCTTCCTCTTCCTCTCCAGTCTCATGATCGGTTTCATGAGCACCACAGCCTTCCTGTCCATGTGGATCAGTAACACGGCGTCCACAGCCATGATGCTGCCCATCGCCAACGCCGTTCTGAAGCAGCTCTGTGACACGGAGGCCAACGCTGAGCAGAGGGGTCACGACCCGAGTCCCGCGGGGGAGGGACACCAGAACCAGGCGTTTGAAATGAGTGACAGCAAAGAAAGTCACAGCAAGGAGCTCCAACTGAAGGACAGCAGCATCAACATGGGTGTGTGTGTGTGTGTGTGTGTGTGTGTGTATGTGTGAGAGTTTGTGTGTGTGAGAGTGTGTGTGTGACTGTAAGTGTGTGTGAGAGTGTGTGAGTGTAAGTGTGTGTGTATGATTGTAAATGTGTGTGTGTGAGTTTGTGTGACTGTGAGTATGTGTGTGCGTGTGTGTGGGTGTGTATGTGAGTGTATATTTGTGCATGTGTGACTAAGTGTGTGTGAGTGTTTGTGTGTGTGTGAGTGTTTGTGAGTGTATATTTGTGCGTGTGTGACTAAGTGTGTGTGTGAGTGTATATTTGTGCGTGTGTGACTAAGTGTGTGTGTATGTTTGTGTGTGAGTGTATATTTGTGCGTGTGTGACTAAGTGTGAGTGTATGTTTGTGTGTGAGTGTATGTTTGTGTGTGTGAGTGTGTGATGGACAGAAAGTGACTTTGTTGTCTCTTCTCACTGTTGTTTTTAATATTTTTTTACAGATTCAAATTACGGTGAAGACGAGGAGAAAGTCATGAAGCAAATGAAGTCCAATAACGGTGAGTTTGTAGATTCCCTTCATTAAAGGCGTCAGAACAGAACAATCAAAGATCCGACAGAAACCTGCTGTCAACCCCATGAAGAGAAAAATCCCCAATCGCCTGATTGAACTCCTCAAATTCGATGTGAATTTAGGTCCAAAGTGTTTCTTTGTAAAAAAGTTTCTTAAAGTGAGTTAAATAAGAACTATTAGAGTAAAACAGGATATTTATGAGATAAATCTCCTCTAGTTGATTCAAAATCACCCAATTTGGACAAAATTGGAACAACAGTTGAGAAATTATGCATGAATACTTTTGGAGATAAAGCTCCTTCTAGTGTCAGAAATACACAAGCGATCTTTTCCAAAATCAACCCAGTCCCTCCTCGCACTAAGGTCTAGCTGGGTAAGAAATTTGAAAACAATCCATGAAAAACTTTTTAAGTTATGTCTAGAAAACAGCGTATTTTGTAAAAAAAACAAAAAACAAAAAAAGAAGAAGCTCCCCCTAGTGATTAAAACATGAACTATTAAAGTAAAACATGATATATACAAGATAGATCTCCTTAAGTGGATTCATCTGCACCAAAGTTGGACTAGATCACATCAAAGGTTGTGAACTTATGACCCAAACGCCTTTAGAGATAAATGGAAGTAGAGATCTTCATGTCAGAAAGTCTTTTAGATGCTGAAGGTTCCATCTCTGTCCCTCCAGAGGTTTCTGACAGGAGTCTGGAGGAAGGGGATGTCAGGGTGATGAACGATAAGAAATACGAGAAGCTCATGAAAGGCATGAGCCTCAGTGTTTGCTACGCTGCTAGCATTGGCGGGACGGCGACGCTCACAGGAACCACGCCCAACGTCATCCTGAAAGGCCAGATCGATGAGTACGACACGCCAACAAACCCACCTCACACTCACGAGGTCACCGTTGATTTAGCGGCTTAGATTTAACGTGAAATGTACCTGAAGGTTATTCACGCAACTGGTTTCTGAGGTGCAGCAGCTCCTGGCTGCAGGAACGAACACTAAGTGGAGCAAAAGTCTATTTTTACTGTTTTATTGTGGCAAAAGAAAGAAACTGATACAAAGATTAGCCCAGCCATTTACCAGGGGGTTATTTAAAGTTCATTTTTGTTATGTATATGATTATTATTATATATCGCTATTTAACAACAAAGCAATTTTAAGATGTAACTTGTCATAATACCTGAAATTGAACATTCCCAAGTGCTGTCGAGTGCTGTTCAACCCTCTATTTGGACTTGATTTGAGTTCGACACCCCTGAATTAAAGGAAAGGAAAGGCTCTGGCCCCTCTAGACACACATTAACCCTTCAATGACCCCCCAACCCCCCAAAAAAGTAAATTAAAATATAAAAAATGTATTCTATTATTTTATTTCTTATCGTTTGGTCAAGCACATTTATATACACTAAAAAAAAACAAATCAGACTTATATAATCATTTCATGATGAAATTTCGTATTTCGTGGAAATCTATCGACTATTAGCTCAAGCATGTTTTTAGAAAACTATTGGACCCTCATTAGACTTTTTGGGTTCAAAGGTTGTAGTGTGTACATTTAGCTCCCTCTAGTGGACATAGGTGGTGTTTTTCAGCCAAAATCCCTCTCTGGGGTCAAAATCCCATTTTCGGCACATTTTGGGTCCATTGTCTATCCAACTGTCCCAAATGGAGAGTTCAACAAAACATGTGTAGGATAACATGAACTTTGTGGTATTCAAATTTCCCATTCCTGGAGAATTTCTGAGCTCTGATTCCGCCCCGCCCCTAACAGGCTGTTTCCAGATAATGATGGCGTCATCAACTTTGCAAGCTGGTTTGGCTTTGCGTTCCCCAACATGGTGCTAATGCTCGCCCTCTCCTGGTTATGGCTGCAGTTTCTGTTTCTGGGCTTCAAGTAAGTCCGGGGTCCCTCTCGGTTCTGATTTTTATTGTTGCCACCAAGAATCTGCACCGTGAAACCAAAGACATTGTGCTTTTCCAGCCTGAAGAAGACTTTTGGATGCGGCTCCAAGTCACCCGGGGACAAGGAGGCGTACCAGGTCATCAAAGACGAGTACAAGAAGTTGGGCAAGATGAGCTTCGCTGAGGGCGCTGTTCTGGTCATCTTCGTCCTCCTGGTTCTCCTGTGGTTCACCAGGGAGCCTGGGTTCATACGCGGGTGGGCAACTGTGCTCTTCAACAAGGAGAAAACGTGAGTGCGAGAGGTCCTCATGGAAACCCTGACGGGCGAACGGTTAACGGGGGGAACCTCAGATTGAATTGAAGACCCAACTTTGATGTCCTCTGTGGAGCTCTGGTTTATTCAGGATGTGTTTCCTCAAACAGGTACGTCACAGACGGCACAGTGGCCATTTTCATGTCATCACTCTTCTTCTGCATACCATCCAACTTGCCAAGATTGTACGGGAGGGCCGATGATGGTAAGGTGGATTGGTAAAAACGTTGAGGAAAGGAATTTTGGCGTCAGTCAGAACATTTTGACGATTATTTGTCTGTCTTCCACACGCCGTGAGACCGATCACCGATCACCGATCTATATAAAGACGGAACGGCTGAAACACCCAAAGCAGTTTTTGGCTTATTCCGAATTTTTGTCTCAAAACCAGAATTGACATCATACATACAGGTACCTAAATACAGCGGGCTTGTAGCTGGCTCTGCACCATCGCTAGCTTTAGCTGCTCTGCTAACTTTTTGCCACTCTGCTAACTCTAGCTGCTCCGCTTACTTTTTGCCACTCTGCTAACTTTGGCTGCTCCGCTAACTTTAGCTTCTCCGCTTACTTTTTGCCACTCCGCAAATTTTTTGCCACTCTGCTAACTTTAGCTGCTCTGCTAACTTTTTTCCACTCTGCTAACTTTAGCTGCTCTGCTAACTTCAGCTGCTCCGTTAACTTTTTGCCACTCTGCTAACTTTAGCCGCTAAATTGTTTTATGGTGTATTCTGGAACTTTGGATGGACCGCTCTTCTTCACGGTGCTTGGCTAATAAATGTGATAATGAAATAAATGTGGTTAACTTGGATTAAGCTAATTTTGCCTGGCGGAGTTGACACTGCACTGGTAGTGGTGGTGGTGGTGGTGGTGGTGGATGGAGAGGGCGGTGGGTGGTTGCAGTGGTACACCTGTTTGATTGGGGCTTGGTGCAGGTACCAGCACAATCTTCTTCTTTTGTTATTTATTTAATAGGAGGTTCAAGGCTGCAGAAACGAAAACTACTAGGACCTAAAATGGGTCGCTAATTTTATTAATGTCTATTTATACAAAAATTTGTGACTAAGAAATTCTTATTCTTATTCTGTCGTTATCTTGTTTTGTTCTTGTTTGTCTTTGGCCTTTCCCCTGATCCGTTTCCATCTACTGGTGCTTTGCTAGCCAACAGAACCGATGATGGTATTTGTTAAACCCGAGCCCAAACAGCAAATTATGAAAATATTGTTAAGTCAATAAATAGAAAAAGACATAGATTAAAATTATAATAGTCAATATTCTATAATTTAATGTCTAGTGGAAAATTTTTTAAATTCCGACAAATCCCGAATAATTGTCTTATTATTAAAAAAAAAACGTTAAATCTGCAAAACTTTGAAATCCGACAACTTTGATGGAATTCTGAGAAAAACCCCACAAATCCGCGGGTGCAGAGATAAATCGGACCACATCTATCTATCTCTATCTGTGAACAACATCCTGCTGTTGCACCATGTTTCGTGTTCGCGGCAGGTCGCGGCAGGTCGGTTACATGACCATCGGAGTGCAGCTTTTTTTTTTTTTTATCGTGTTCTGTCCTCCTTATCTGTGAACTATAACAGACATAGAAGTTCATAACATTTACCGCCCCTGACAGCTAATCTTGCTGATCCAGTGTTTTCTAAACCAACCTTATCCCGACGCCTTCCTGACTCGTAGCCTGATACCACCAAGGTCAAGCCTGTGCAGCGGTTCACGCTCTCTCAAACACGCCGCTTTCATATAAACGAATGTGTTTCTGCTCCGGGAAACTTAAGTTGAGCGTGTCCGTCTCCTGTCCGCGACCCGCCGGGTCTCCGGGCCTCCTCGGCGCGGGGCGCTGTGTTTTGTACACACACACTCATGACACAATGATGAACACACTCCATACCTTTACGAGGTGCGACGCAGACTTGAAGGTGCCAAAGTCCATTTCTCACTATGGAAAAAAAAAAAGGGTTTGAAAGTATGAATCCAGTTACAAAATCTCATTTTTAGTGTTTAAAAGTATGAACGCAGTTACAAAAAATCTTATTTTTAAGGATAGTAACGGCTAATCTGTTTGTTTGTTTTTATCTTTTGTTGCGTTTATGATTCCTGTCTTTTCACCGTAGGGACATCAGAAGCTCCATTTTTTATTTATGACTTTAGGACTATTTGATTTGTTGAAAATAAGCATTTTCACCCCCACTTCTTTCCGAAGGGGCCCCCGCTGAGGCACCTTCACCTCTGCTCAACTGGGACGTGGTCCATGAAAAGATGCCCTGGAACATCCTTCTACTTCTGGGAGGAGGTTTCGCACTGGCCCATGGAAGTGAGGTATTGGACTCGATTCACGTGGTCCACGTTTTTTTTTCCTGAAGACGATCATTTCTTTTTAATGTCCGATGATTGTTTTTCATCTTATAAAGAAATCGGGACTTTCCATTTGGCTGGGAGAAAGCCTCATACCGCTGCAGAGCATCCCACCTTTCGCCATCTCCATCCTGCTGTGTCTGCTGGTGGCCGTATTCACTGAATGTTCCAGCAACACGGCCACCACCACCCTCTTCCTGCCGATCCTGGCCTCCATGGTGAGTCAGGAAGTGTTCCTGTTATTTCTTTACTTTTACATTTCTATTTTTTATATGACGTATACAAGCTAGGTCCCCTTGAGTCGATTCACATGCGCCAAATCTGGACTAATTAAGTCCAACGGTTCGGTTATGCCCAGAAGAATTGGTTCCTTTTTAATAAAAACTCCCCCTAGTGAGATAACTTCCGCGACGTTGTACTGTATGTACGTTCAGTGTAACTTGTGATAAATAAAATTTAGAATACTATTAAAGGTGCAATAACAAAATAGGTCGGCTTGACTTGATGCCATCTTTTTGACACACGAAGGCCACCGTAGATTCTTGGATACGGCTGAGCTCATCTGTAGCATAAGAATTCACTACTTCATTTTATGCACTGCGCCTTTAAGACTCTCAATTTCCATTATATAGAAAGACACAATATTACGCTATTCTACAAACACAATACTTTAAAGTACAGTCTGTATTTTAGATATTAGTGTTTGCGAAAGAATTGTTCATAATTTCTTTCGGCTATTGACTTTCTCAGTAACCATGATTAACGCCTCCTCCTCGGTGGCCCCTTTGAACTGTGGCGTCCCCCAGGGCTCCATCCGTGGCCCCTTACTCTTTAGCATATACATGCTAACATTGGGTCGTAATGTAAACAGGTTCAGTCACAATTTTCAATAATATATATTGATTGAAAAGGAGCTCAACCAAACAGTTGAGCGGGACATTAAAGGGTTAATGTGTTTGAATGTCATTTCATTTTTACCAGGCCACCGCCATCAAGATTCACCCGCTGTACGTCATGTTCCCGTGCACCATCGCCGCATCGCTGGCCTTCATGTTGCCTGTAGCCACACCCCCCAACGCCATCGCCTTCTCCTATGGCAACTTGAGAGTCGTAGACATGGTAAGAAAACGCAGAAATCCGATGAGGGTTGAAGAGGGAGCTTTGCCAGTGTGAAGTAATAAATGAAACTTTTATTACATACTTAAACCCAGGTCTACGCTGTCTCCCCGACAGCAGCGTCTATATATATATATATATATATATATATATATATATATATATATATAGGAAAAGTTCCCAGTCCCCTGCGTTGTACAAACAACCCCCCTGATTGAACTCCTTGTATTATATGTAAGGTTTTGTCCACAAAAATAGTGTATTTGTGGACAAAAAAAAGAAGAAAAAAGCTCCCCTATTAATTTAAAGAAGAAGAAAAAAGCTCTGCCTAGTGTGTAAAAATATGATACACACAAAATAGATCTTCTTGTGTCATTTCATACCAAATTCAGTCCTAATCGGAGTAAATGTTTGCGTCCTGAAAACCTTCTAAAGATAAAGCCCCCCCTTATAAATAAACAACAGACCAGTCCAAAATCAACCCAGTTCTTCCTCACATTAAGGTCTATGTCGGTATAAAATTCCAAAATAATCCACGACATAGTTTTTGAGTTATCGCGTTCAAACGAAGGATCTGAGGCGGCGGCCATGACGGTTCCATAATCAAAATCATCATTTCCAGTGCAGACAGATATGGTTGGAGCTACAGAACACAAAAAAACGTAGTGGCTTGAAATAAGGTTGAAATGTATATATATATATATAAAAAAAAGGTTAAGGATACACTGTTTTTTTTCCTGCTTGTTCCAGGCCAGAGCTGGATTCATTCTGAACTTCATCGGAGTTCTAACCATCAACCTCGGCATCAACACATGGGGCGTGGCCATGTTCCAGCTCGACACCTTCCCCAGTTGGGCGAACGCCACCAAAACGCCCTGATTGTGGACTCGGGAGAATGGAAAGAATATGATCTGCTCATTCGTCCGGATTATACCGCTGGAGGACTGGAGCATCGGGGTTTTTTTTGGTTTATTCAAACATCTCCTAAGGGTTCCAGTCAAACAGCCTGAACTGAACTAATGACTATCACTGATTGCTGGCCGGAACTTCTAGGCAGATTTCAAACGTTTATTTTACCACATATTGTGATGTTCCTCAGAAACCAGCTGGACCTGCAGACTCGGAGTAACTGGAGAACTTTGTGTTGATGGTTTGAATGAATAGAGTTTCATTTCCATAAATCTCAGTCAAGTGGATCAGAACGTTTAGAATCGACAATAAGAAAAGACATTTAAAAGTGTCTCTGCAAAGCAACGGCAACAACGGTTTATTCCGGCACAATGTTTATAATGTGAATTCTTCTGTTATAAAAAAAAAAATGTGTTATACTATATTAATGTAATAAATGTTAAAACAACATAAAAACACTTTAGCACAAGTATGTTATCTACGTAAGATTATGATGAAACTACAATTAGTATTATGTGAAATGTTGTTTTTTCTCACAATCCTGACTTTAATTCAGAATTCGGACATTGTTCTCAGAATTTTGACTTTATTTTCAGAATTTTGACTTTAATCTCAGAATTCTGACTTTAAACTCATAATTCTGACTTTAATCTCATAATTCTGACTTTAAACTCATAATTCTAACTTTAAACTCATAATTCTGACTTTAATCTCATAATTCTGACTTTAAACTCATAATTCTGACTTTAATCTCATAATTCTGACTT